>JAVIWB010002390.1:0-10568 GCA_031893035.1 Dermolepida albohirtum
AAACTGAAAAGTTCCCAGTAAACAAAGTTAAATATGGTTGCTATGGTTATAACTTATATTGAGCAAACCTCCGAGTTCCGAGTAACGTACAGCGTCACCGGGAATGCTGAATAGGTAGGATTATAAATAAAATGTATATTCTAATATATGAAAACGATTTAGAAATTTATTTACACCTATTAAAATTAACAATCCACCTTGGCGAGATATTTTGCAAGCTACCGTCAATGCCGAGTTCGCCCCATCGTTTCCTGGCGCTGAATACCCGAAGGATAGTTCAAACTTTCTTATAACTATGATGTTTTATAAATAAATAATCAAACTTTGACATTCATAATACGTGATAAAGCAGTAAATTTAAGGAAACAACGCGTCTGAGAAAATGCTGGATTTAGAGAAAATCGAGTTTCGGTTAGTTATTAAGTATTTATTTTGTAAGGGGTTACCGGGCAACAAATGTTTGGCTGTCAGAAATTTTAAGTGTTTAATGTTTCCATACGCCACTACTGAAAAAGAAATTTTGAGATTTAATAGAAAAAGATAAGATATTAAAGATGAGTAGACCAATTTCTATTATCTCTCCGGAAAACATTGATTCTCTCCATGGTCTGATTTTAGAAAATCAACGAATTGGGCTGCAGCGTATTGCACATTTTCTACAAATACGTGTTTCACATCGTTCATAGGAAAAATGCCGCAGAAAATTTTTCAAAGGTATGCTTTATTTGCAAGACAAAGGATTTGCTGGCAAGTTATTGACTGAACTGCGAAAATTAACTTAAATAGATCGACTACCCACTCTATTCTCCGAATTTAGCATCGTCACACTGTTATTTGTTCCCAAAACTCAAAAAGTATTTGAAAAGCAAAAGATTTTTGACAAATGTCGAAACTATGTGTGCCCTTTGCAGACGAAGACAAATAATTGTTAAAGGGCCTAGAATTATTTCATGAACGTTCTGCTAAATGTGTCAGACTGAAAGAGTATTACATTGAATAAATAACATGTTTTGAAATATTTTGGCGCTTCACATGGTAGACTAAGTATTTATCAGAACGACCTTGTATATTATCACATATATTTTTTGCTATTGATTTTTATTTGAGGATTACTCTTATCATATTCAACTATTTATAAAACAATTGGAAACGACACATGGTGAAACAAAGAACCTAACCTTGAACAATTTACAAGTTTGAAGTGTCTCGATTACTAGTATCACAGAACGGAAAATAGAAAAATTAATTTCTTGCTAAAAAGGAAGTACTAAAAGAAAAAGTAAGCAGAAATAGTTAAGTAACTCTAATTTTTAAAATAGGATTGGAGACATGGACATTAAGCCAGAAACGAAAAGTAAAATTCAAACAATTTAAATTTGGTGCCTTAGAAAATAAAGGGCAAAACAAGAAATACTATTTTAAACATTTTATACATCGTATATGTAATGTAGAAATTTTTGAAAAATACGATCTCATTCTATTTGAGTTCCACGCGAACAGAAATTTTTTCAAAAATTTCCGCGATACATATGCCATGTATAAAGCTATTAAAATTAGAATTTTTCCGTTTAACATTGTAAAAATGTATAATTTGTGTGCGGAAATACTATTTTCGGATAAAAGTTAAAATAAAACCAACCCAATATATAATGAAGAAGGATAACTGGCGTGCTATGAAGATTTAATGAGGATAGAATAAAATACGGATAATATAAAGATTAAAGAGCTCCTAGTTGGATTTATTTGGATGGAGAGAAAACCACGGATTTGTTACTATAAATTATAAAAAAAGATGTTAAACTTTTAATAATTGATTAAACGATGCAAGACAACGAAGAAATAAAAAAAGGGAAAACCGAGGACATAGAACAGAGAAGATCATGTGATGAAGAAACGTAAAACACAAGAAAACAGTGTGGAAGATGAAACTAATATAGTAATTCAACCCCAATGAGCCTTAAAGCCCAAAAGGGAAAAGGCACCAGGATAAACTAAGTATAAAACAATAAACACACCAACAATGAAAGCAATTATATTGAATTTAAGAATATGGTTTTGTTGCTGACATATATGTAAAGAATAAGACTAATTTGTTCCTAAAAACTTTCTAAACAACATTAGTTGGATCTTAACAGATCAATGATTATAGAAAAATTAAGTAAAATTTAGAATACCTTAAAATTTATTGTCACTTAATTATGTCGCAGTATTTAAGTAATATATCAGGGATGGGGGAGCATACTTATGTGTCTTTCGAGGCGAACCTCTCTACTAATTTGATATTGCAGAAACTCATAGTTTACGAACTAATCTTAATCTATTAGCAATTATATTGACAGATGCAATATTGTCTATTGTTCAACATAATAAGTTTTCTCAATATTCTTCCTTCTATCAGAAATTAGAATACATAGATGAACATAAATGTAAAGACAAATTGAACAAAAGTCGCTATAAAATGAACGAAACATTTGGACAATTGTAACTTTAAATAAATAATAAAACTATCAGGTGTTTCGTAAAAGTATAGGCACAGATTATATTAATATTAATAAAGAAAATAAAAGTTCTCAAAGTAAATATGAGTAATCGTATATCAGTTAAAGTGCAGAGATAGGACAATGTACAGAAATGAAATTACTCCATTTGGAATATGTTAGTGAGATATTGTATATATTTTATATTAGCACCAGAAATATAGGAAGTAATAATTTCCTTTAATAGTTGGAAGCAACGTGAACAAGCAACGTGCAAATCATGTATTCATAATAGTGGACACATAAAGTATACAAAAAATAGAATAAATAATGCAAGAAGAAAATAAATAAAAGACCTAAAATGGAAATAAATATCAACGAAAGTATACTAAACGAAGGAGAAAAAAATCGGGGAGAATGTATACATAACAAATGTGAGGAACTTTAGAAGCCTATAATATTATTTTGAATGTGTAATATTAAATTATGGAAATATTGGCGATTAGGGATCGGATTCAATGCGTAAAATGTTTACTATTACTATTAAGAATGTGAATCAAATATTTAGAATATGTTCGACCTACATTAAAATAAAAGGATTAAAAGTGGGATGAATATTTTTTGCTTTTTGAATCTCGGTTATCATTGCATACAAAGGGTACTAGGAAAGTTTTGCAATACCGCTTTGTTTATTTAATTTTTTCAAAGTAATTTCTTCTACACTCAATACACTTCTCCATCCTCCGAGACCAATTTTTAAACAAGTTCTGACAAGTTTCACTAGGGAGCAAAGCACACTCCTCATAACTGGAAAACCGCCTCCCTTTTAGCTTCATTTTCACATGCGGGAACAAAGCAAAGTCTCAGGGAGCAAGATCTGGACTGTAGGGAGAGTGCTTGAGAAGTTTCAATCCTGTAGTCGTCGATGCACTGCAGATTTTGGGGCGGTGAGCTGGAGCATTATCGTGATGAAGGAAACAGGTGCCTATTCTTGACTTTGGCCGCAGGTTCTTCTTAGGTCCAATAATTTTAGATAGGCGCTGTTTAGTATACCATTTAGCTGCGACTGTCTTCTGTGTGTCCAAAACGACGCGTTCCACAATTCCACTCGATTCGAAAAATACAGCTATCATTTTCTTCTTTACAGATCGGGATTTTCTGACAACTACGGGTGTGTCCTCATCATCAAAGACCCAAACTTTGTTTTGAGCTTTGGTCGGCACATCGTCACAGTACAGCCAAGTCTCGTCACCTGTCACGATGTTCTTCACATACCGAGATTGACCCTTATTAAACCTTTTTAGCATCTCCCGGCACCAAGTCACACGTCGTGTCATCTGCTCTTCAGTCAGTCGATGCGGCACCCGGAGAGAACAAAGTTTCTTCACGTGCAAATGATCATGCAGAACCGAACGAATTGCTGGTGCATTTAGGCCTGAGGTATGCTCTATCGGTTGGTAGGTCACTCGCCTGTCCTCGCCAAGCATTTTCCTCACAATAGTAATGTTTTCCTCCGTAACTGAAGTTCGTGGCCTTCCTGGCCTCTCAGTTTCCTCCACAGTTAAATTTCCCCTTTGGAATTCTCTATACCAACTGAATATCGTTGTGCGAAGTAGACACACATCACCTAGTGCAAGAGTCATTTCTTCGAAGCACTGATCTATGTTTAAACCACGCACGAAATTATAACGCAAAACTGCCCTTATCTCATTTCGTAACCACGATGCCATCGCAAGCACTTTACACTCTCACTGCTAATGAATAACTGAGCCCATCGACATGGCGTGGCGGCTAGTATGCCCGTATGAACATGTCTCAACATGCAGCAAAAAGCAGCTTCCTACGATTCATTGTTGCGTCATATTGCAAAACTTTCCTAGTATCCTTTGTATACATGTCATTTAATTGCTCAATTTCCCGCAGCTGTAAAATATTTTCAATTCCCAAAATATTCCCATTATACACCTAAAATGTAGAAGTAATATGAACACAGACAAATGTAAAAAAGTGTTGTAGTCTTGAACGAGAAAGAAAATCATATACAAATCAAAGGCAAAAGCATCCTACTAGATAATTAATATTAGTAGGTGAATATCTAGGAAGTACTATAACAAACGTTGAAAAGGAAGACGGATATAAGTGGTAAGATAAGAAATTCAGGAAGTTTATATGATACTATGCGCTAAATAAAACGATATTTAGAAAAAATGAAATTAAACCAAGTTGAAGGTATAAAAT
Organism: Dermolepida albohirtum; assembly: GCA_031893035.1. Lineage (NCBI taxonomy): Eukaryota > Metazoa > Arthropoda > Insecta > Coleoptera > Scarabaeidae > Dermolepida > Dermolepida albohirtum. Next base: position 4,716 of record JAVIWB010002390.1, read on the forward strand.
GCGTTATAATTCCTACAATATTGTACAATAATGAGAATTGGATAGTACAAAAAAAATACATTAACAATATTGATGTCATGGAAATAATTTTCTTAAAAATATGAGAAGAAGAAGATAGATAAATAGATTTAATTTAATTGCATCCAAATAAAATAATGGAGACAGAAAAAGAAAAAAATGAAAAGAGGTAGGATTAGGAAATAATGGGCTCAGCAAATAGCTAAGATAAGAGGGCGGGGGGGGGGGGGAGAAATCAGCGAAGGACATGAAAGTTGAATTTGATGGAGCCTGTGGTTGATTGACTTGATCAATAAGGTTGATATATAACCCCTTTCCACAATTAACTATTTGTAAATTCTGTATACGCATTTCGACAACCAAGTTGTCATCATCAGCAGATAATTTCAAAGTGTCGCACCTGGTAAAACACGGCGAAAAAATTGTACGAAAAATAAACTCCGTACGCGATCCGCACCGTTGAAAACCAAGATGTGCAATGTGTCTGTTTCACAAGATTTTTAAAAAATACTTTTACTTAAACTAACATGCACTACATTGAAAAAGGTTATTATGGTCAAAAAGTGTCTGTGTGATTTATGTGTGTTTTATGATATTGTTCCTCTTGTCTTTCAGTAGAGAGAAGAGAGGCGTTTGCAGAGGGCCGGCGTCATTAACGTTTACCAGATGGCTTGAATTCTTTACGATGTGCATGCTTTCATACGCGTCCAGTTCGCGATAATTGTACACGTTCTTTATCAAATGTAAACAATCCATATTAACACTGTGGTTATTTTCTAATACATGTCTCGCTATACCCGATTTTTCCGGTCGGTTGAATTTTATGTGCGAAAGGTGTTCTTTATACCTGGTTTCGATCGATCTTTTGGTTTGGCCGATGTATTGTCTATTGCACTCTAAACATTCAAGCAGATAAAGGGAATAAGTTAGTAATTTTGAACAAAAGCGACTATTTTCTAAGAGTGAAAAATTTAATCTCAGAAGGGCCCTATGTTGAATGTACGAAAACTCCATTACCAAAAATGATTAGGGACACAAAAAACGCGTTAAAAAGTTGTTCAAAGTTAATAACCCCGAATCTGAATTATAGGCTAAGTGTAAGTAATCCGTTGATCCCTAGACTATATTGTTTGCCTAAAATACACAAACCAGGCAACTCAATGAGACCAATTGTCTCAGGGATCAACTCCCCTACTTACTTGATATCGAAATGGCTAGTGAACGAATACAAAAATTTGCCCGAAAAACTTGAAAGTCTCTCAGTCAACAATTCATTAGAATTTATCCAAAGGATCAAAGATTGTAAATTAGAAAAAGGAGAAATTTTAGTTTCATTCAGACGTAACGTCATTGTTTCCTTCGGTACCGATCCCAGAAACTTTAAAATATTTAGAAGAATTGCTTCACAAAAATAAGATCGAACCAGAGAAAATAAAGGAATACGTGAAATTAACAAACCTTTGCATGTCCCAAAATTGTTTTCAGTTCGAAGGGAAGTTCTATGAACAAAAACAGGGAACTGCAATGGGCAATTGTCTTTCTCCATTCATAGCGGACCTGTTTATGAGTAACTTTGAAATAGAACTAAAAAATAAAGCTAAATATTTTCCTAGAATTTGGGTCAGGTATGTCGATGATATTTTCGCGGTTTTCAATACACAAAAATGCAACTTAAATGATTTCGTTAAACAGTTAAATTCAAAATTCCCGACAATTAAATTCACAGTAGAAAAAGAAAACAATGACAAGTTGCCTTTTTTGGACACCTTAGTTATTAAGAATGATCTCAAAATAGAAATTGATATTTTCCGAAAAGAAACCAATGTCAATAGATTCATTACGGCTGACTCAAATCACAGCATGCAACAGAAGATGGCTTCATTCAATTTTCTGATTAATCGTTTGATCAATTTCCCACTAACAAAAGTAAGATATGAAAGAGAATTGAACCTCATTAAGAATATCGCGGTATACAACGGTTTCGATTCGGAAATAATCAATGGATTAATTAGAAAGGCCAACATAAGAAAAACAATCCGTGACACCACATGTCTTTCACCACAGAGCAATCGGGAAAAGCATTTTGTTTGTTTACCTTTCCATCGTGTGACAAAAAATCTGAATAGTATTTTTAAAGATCACGGGTTTAAAGTATGTTCCCGCCCTAATAACACCCTTAAAATGCTGTTAGGAAATGCAAAAGACAAAATTGAAGAGAATAAAAAATCGGGAATCTACCGAATTGAATGTTTAGAGTGCAATAGACAATACATCGGCCAAACCAAAAGATCGATCGAAACCAGGTATAAACAACACCTTTCGCACATAAAATTCAACCGACCGGAAAAATCGGGTATAGCGAGACATATATTAGAAAATAACCACAGTGTTAATATGGATTGTTTACATTTGATAAAGAACGTGTACAATTATCGCGAACTGGACGCGTATGAAAGCATGCACATCGTAAAGAATTCAAGCCATCTGGTAAACGTTAATGACGCCGGCCCTCTGCAAACGCCTCTCTTCTCTCTCTGAAAGACAAGAGGAACAATATCATAAAACACACATAAATCACACAGACACTTTTTGACCATAATAACCTTTTTCAATGTAGTGCATGTTAGTTTAAGTAAAAGTATTTTTTAAAAATCTTGTGAAACAGACACAGTGCACATCTTGGTTTTCAACGGTGCGGATCGCGTACGGAGTTTATTTTTCGTACAATTTTTTCGCCGTGTTTTACCAGGTGCGACACTTTGAAATTATCTGCTGATGATGACAACTTGGTTGTCGAAATGCGTATACAGAATTTACAAATAGTTAATTGTGGAAAGGGGTTATATATCAACCTTATTGATCAAGGACATGAAAGTTATACATGAAATAGAAAACAATCGAAATCATCCGATGTCCGAAAGGGCAAAAAGAAAGGAGATAAAGAAAGAAAGTCAAATGAACTGTGAAAAATGTTTTGCATGGTTTTAACTTTTATCCAATATTATAAAATAATTATGTTTTAATATAAAATTATAATTAAGATCGTTTATGTGTTAAAATTCTATCTCCTTTTTTTATTAAATATGTTTCTCCATAGTTATTACCTTGTACAGAAAATAAACAATAAATTAACTCAACAAAAACAATTTTGGCACGAATGTTTGTATAATTACATCATAACGCATTAAAAGCAGATGACCTACAATAATGCCCTGACAGAGGATTTCATTATTATGTAAAAATATGTGGTAATTGTATTTTGAAGGATTTTCATCATACTAAAAGTGCCTTAATCATAAATATACAAACAAACTTCTTTATTTAATGTAATTACTTGCAAAAGATCATACGTCTCTATAGAAATTCCAAATGCGTCTCTACTATTTTAATATTATAGTGGATATAATGTAGTGAATAATTTCAAACAAAATATTTGTCACATGATAAATATTTATTAAAATTTTTTTAATAATTATATCCGTTAATATAATAGTAAGGACAGATCGGTCAAGAAAGATCATCTTCATTGAACAAAAGTGAACACAATCCCAAAAATTGTCTTTTTAAGTATTTTAATGAACTGAATAATAATATGGTCAAACGTGTAATATTTGAAAACTTGTGCTTTCTTGATTTATATGATGTTTACAAAGGTACACCAAAAGTAACGAGTAATGTCGTAAAAAAGACAATTTGGAACAGTTATGACCGCTGTAATTCTTCCACAGCAGTCAGTACTCTGCATAAATTATTTTCACAGAAGGAGCAAACATATGTTCATTGTAATGAAATCCGGTGATATTTATTGATATATTTTATGAGTAACTTCGAGCTTTGAATACATTTTTTGTTTTTTTTTGTTCCATTAATTTATGAGTAGTTATTAGAAAATAACTTTTAATTATTCAAAATAATTCTACTTTAGCAGAAGTGTATTTCTACCAACGACTAATAAGGACATAAATATGTAAAAATTTTAAATAATCTGAACCTATACAGCTGATTAAGTATTCGTGGTAGAAACTTACGGTGAGCATGCTTCAACAATAAAAACATGCGAGGCGTAGTTTCGACAATTCAAAAATGGTGATTTCGATGTGTAAGGCAAAGATCATTCTGGTAGACCGAAAAAGTTTGAAGATGCGAAACTGCAGAAGTTATTGGATGAAGACCCAACCCAAACTCAAAAACACTTGGCAGAGGGTTAAATGTGGCCCAAGAAACAATTAGCGATCGATTATGAGCAATGGGAAAAATCCAAAACATGGAAAAATGGGTGCCACATCAATTGAATGACGAAAACTCGTCTGTGAAATGCTGCTTCAAAGGTATGGTCGGAAGTCATTTCTGCATCAAATAGTGACGGGTGATGAAAAGTGAATATATTTCGAAAACCCTAAGTGCAAAAAATCATGCTTATCACCTGGCGAAGCTGGCCGATCGACTGACTATAAGACCAAATCGTTTTGGTCGCAAGACAATGCTCTCAACGTGTTTGGTGAGACCAGAGGGGCGTGGTGTATTACGGACTGTTGAAACAGTTAATACTGATCGCTACCAACAATAAGTTATCAATTTGAACCATGCATTGATAGAAAAACGTCCAGAATGGGCCCGAAGACACGGTAAAGTGATTTTATAGCATGATAACACGCCGTCTCACACAGCAAAAGCGGTCAAGTAAGCGCTGAAAGTACTTGAATGGGACATAATATCGCACCCGCCGTACTTTCCAGACCTTTCCCCGTACAACTATCACCTTTTCGCATCAATGGGACACGCGCTTGCATAGTAGCACTTCGTCAATTTCGAATAAGTTAGAAAATGGCTCGATGAATGGTTTTGCTCAAAGGACAAACAGTTTTTTTGGGATAGCATGCATAAATTGCCTGAAAGATGGACAAGATATGTAGAACCGAATAGCCAATATTTTTTTATAAATACATTTTTCGATATCCTTGAAAATTATCTAGTTCTTTTACGAAAAAAACGGTAATCTGCTTTTAATACACCTGGTATATATTAATATTTTCGATGAAATTATTGTCATGAATGGTGTAATCCGGGAAAAAATTAGCACGGGGTAAAGGTCCGAATATCATCCATAGTCAATTTCAGTTGTTTTGTTGGTACAGCTTTAATATAATCTGTCGGCTATAGTTATGGCGATAATTTTCATTTTTCATATTTTTTATGTTATTTTTGACGACCTTGAAAATTTTTTTCTGAGCTAGATAGTCTATAATAAAATCCGCTTTTGAATAACGTGTTTAAAACGAAACATTAACATGAATTCTATGTTTTCATTTATGTATAAAATGAGTTCTCGAATTATTTAATTACGTAATATAAAAGTTTTAATACTAGGTAGCTTCATGGTTACAGCATGATGGCAGTATGAATTATAAATTGTGACCAATGAATAATAAGTAACCAAGAAAGGGTTACGAGGCAGTTTTTAAATTTAGAATTTATAGTAAAAATTGCAAAAAAGCCAGTACCGCTGAAAAAGCGGTAAAACATTTGAGGTATGAAGTATTGCATCCATTGATCATTTGAAATTTGGATAAAAAACATTCTTCAATCGCAAGTAACCGACCAGCTATCCACTTCTGATATGATGCAAACAGAATTTTAAAGCAAACATATTAACCGGTCACCGCAATTGTCAACATTAATCAGACCAGCAAATTATTGATCATCAGAAAAGTTCCAATTTCAAAGACAGAACTAAAAAGTAAAAGAATAAAAAAGGGCAAGAAATCAACAACTCACTTTTATAGTTCACACAGCCACTCTTGAAATGGAAAGGAAGGGAGTCAAAAAAATTGATTT
>JAVIWB010002391.1:0-104336 GCA_031893035.1 Dermolepida albohirtum
CTGGTACGGTCGTGGGTGATATTGTGAAAATTGAGGGAATACTAAGGAAAGAGCAGTATCGAAACATTTTGGAGACCAACGCTATTGCTTCAGGATTAAGACTTTTGGGTAGGAATTTTGTATTCCAGCAGGATAAAGACCCAAAGCACACATCCAAAATATGCAAAGACTATTTGCAACTCTTGGAAGCGGAAGGATCCATCGAAGTTATGAAATGGCCTCCCCAAAGCCCCGATCTAAATCCAATAGAGTTATTGTGGGAGGAACTTGATCGGGAGGTCCGGAAAGCAGTACCAACATCGGAGGCGATTATGTGCTGCCATTATAAAAAACAAAGGAGGTCACATAGATGAATCGAAAATTTAAATATAATATGTAATTCTACTGCCAGATACTGTAATTAGTTATGTATGTACATGTAATAAATATATTTTCATTTTTTCACTAGTGCTTTTAATCATTTCTTCTAAATTTATGGGTGCCCAAATGCTTATGAACGGTAGTAAATTTAGTATCTATCAACTCAAAATATATCCCCAGTTTCATTATGCACGTTAGCAGCACTAAAAATAATAAACGTTTCATTTCACGCTGCTTCGGGTGCTTTTGTATAACAAATTACTTACGCACGTATATACGCATGTTTTGATGTAACATACATCGCTTTGAAAAAAAAGCGATTCTTTTTTTATCCTAGTTATTAAAATACATTGGAGAAAGCTCAGATTCGAGAGACAAAATAAACAGAGGAATTTACATATTTGTCACCGAATCACAATCTATCTTTCTGTTTACTTATGGTTCACATTTGTTTGGGGAGAACGTAGGTTATGTCTATAAAGGGACGGTAGTTATTAAAGGGTTTGCATATTTGCATCGTTAATTCAATAAAGCCCTGTCTTATCGTATTGTTGGCAAAAAAAAAAACCAGAACAATGACGTCGTGTAATATTTGTACCTATACAATCGCCGTATAGTGGAAGTATTTGAACAAAATTAATGATTAATTTTAGTTTCCATTGTTAAGTTCGTGCTTATTCATGAACAGCGATTGTATATGCAAATTACGTTGAATAATGTAGTTAACTTAAAATCTTACCTCGTTAATATTTGTTTCTACAAATAAGTGATTATCTTCAGTAGCAGTTAAATGTAGTATTGAACATGGACACTCACTAAAACTATACAGGAAGAAACACAAAACGTCGACTAGACGCTCACACAAACACTATATGGAGGATTCGTGTGCTCGTAATCCATACTGAATTTAATTACTATTGAAGATGACAACTTAGTTGTCGAAATACCTATCTAGTAGGATACAAATAGACAGTATCTTCTTCATAATAATAATCATAATAATAGTTCTTTTACAAGATTTTAAAGTAACTAAATACCGCAAACTAAATAAAATAAACGAATAGTAGCCAGCGTAGCCTGGATAATCTCCAACAATTTTAAATGATAAAAATTTTTAAAACTCTAGATAAATATTCATTAATTCAGGCCACAAAAATTCGGTTATCGTCCGAGGATATCGATCGCCATTGACAGTTACAGCATCATCAGCAGCATTTTCAAAGAAGTAAGGTCCAATTACACCACCTGACCATAATGCACACCACATAGTAACTCGTTTAGGATGCATAGGTTTCTCATGAATAATTCGTGGATTCTCCTCATCCCAGATACGGCAATTTGTTTGTTTATTAATATAGCCACCAAGTTCAAAATGTGCCTCATCGGAAAACATTATTTTTTGAGAAACATCAGCTAGTTGTTAATTGATGAAATTGACAAATAAACGACGTTTTAAATGATCTAATGGCTTCAGTTCCTGTATTATTTGAACCTTATATGCCTTCAGAGCTAAATCCTTGTGTAAAATTGTAAAATACGCCATGTTGTTGATCCACTAAGTCCAAGTTGTTGTGAACTTCGTCTAATAGACATTTTAGTATCTTCAGCAACATTATTTTTCGAAAAACATCAGCTGGTTTTTAATTGATGAAATTGACAAATAAACGACGTTTTAAATGATCTAGTGGCTTCAGTTCCTGTGTTATTTGAACTTTATATGCCTTCAGAGCTAAATCCTTGTGTAAAATACGCCATGTTGTTGATTCACTAAGTCCAAGTTGTTGTGAACGTCGTCTAAAGGACATTTCTTCAGCAACACTTTCACGAACCAAACCAATATTTTCTTGTGAACGACCACTACGACTGTATTTTTCACTTTTTTGATCTTCCACGGAACCGGTCTCTTGAAATTTTTTAATAATTCGACCAATAGTGTTTTCAGATGGAAGATTATGTAAACCATAAAATTCACGTAATTTTCTAGAAACTCTTTACAGAACGCTAATTTTCATAAAATAATTCAATAATTTGAACGCGTTGTTGTACCGTGTATGAAGCCACACACCACACATTTTAAATGCCCACATACCCAGACAAATTCAGTGCGCCATCTATATTTTATTTATTCTTAAAAAAACGCGCAATTTGAAATAGCCTTTACTTATTAACAATTTATTTTATAATTAAAATATAAAAAATTAAATTAATTTTCCATGAAATATGTATAAAGTCTGTTTTTAACGATTTTTTGTAAGTATAAAAATTAAGCAACTTTTTCGAATATTTACGCCTTACTTCTAACATTAATTCGATTACCAAGGGCATACAATGCGCTTTGTTGCGGTTCGTTTTGCCCATTGTCACAGTTTTAGTTAAAAATAAATATGTATTCTGCAGCAAGGGAAGAATTTTTAATCATGTTAGGAGAGAAAAATTTTCCGCAATCCCATATTGTTCAATATTATCAAATTTATGTTAAGAGTTAACTGCAACTGCAATTCTCTTGTTATGTTTGTTCTCCCACTGCTTGTTTCTTTTCTCTGTGCGCCATTGCAGATCCTTTTATTCTCCATGTAATAGATATATTAAAAAGATTGTAGGCGAGCTGAAGTCATAACACGATAGTGTAAGGGATTATTTTTATAATAAAGAACTTAAAAAAATTCGTCATTCTTTCGATTTAAATAATAACAGAGGAAATACAAACTAAGGAATAAATAAAATACTTTAAATTTTTTACTATACGAGAATTATATATTAGCGGCGACTAGTTTCGTTTGTCAGAACATTATCCAGCAAGTACAATACAGGTTACAATCTTCTTTACATAGGAAAACAAAAAGCAATACTTCTTCGAAATATCTATAAATAGAAATAGCAAGGAAACAATTAAGAACTAACAAAACTATTAGGTCCAACCAGAGTGCTAAGAATTAAAATAAATTTAAACGAGGTAAATTGCTTAAAGGTAACAGAATTGAGTTTGTTACATTTGTTTATCTCCATGCATTCCATTACATACAGTACTGTGCACAAGAAAGAAGCACCTAACAATATTTTCCAAAACTTATTTACTAAAACGTTTTTACTAATAATTATTGGGTTAATTTAATTTATAATACTTAATACATCTTCCCAAAAACGATTCACTTATTGGTAGAAGTATAATCACTGGAAATTTCCAAGTTTATAACATCATACTTCCGCGTAGGGGCGAGATTGACCGCCTGATAAGAGGATTAAAGTAATAAATTTTGTTGCACCACAATGCTCTGCAATAAAATTTCATGGGAGAGTTATTTATCTATAAAATTTCGTCTTTAATTCAGTAGTAGAAACTATACAGAGCGGATCCACAATAGAATTTATTTAGATTCTTAAAAAAAGGCGCCTACGAGTAAAATTTTCATTTTAAGAAAAAATTGTGAGCTATAAATTGTTATAGTAGATAGAAAATGTATAGAATAGCATTACTAGACAGAAATAAAGTTATAGTCAAGCCAAAATATCAAAGATATGTTCCCGATCTGCCGGGCAACAAACAATAAAAAGTATGACTGAAACCGGCCGTGTAAGTGATAGACCTCACACTGGACGTCCAAAAAAGCTCAGTAAAGCTGATGCACAGTTTTTAAAAGTTAGTTCCTTTAGAAATCGTAAGAAAGTTAGACCAGAACTAGCTCATGATCTTGCGCGGACATATGGTACTTCGGTACATGCTTCAACAGTAAGGCGATACTTACTCAGATCAGGCTTGAGGGGATGCGTGGTCGTGAGAAAACCCTTATTGCGACAAAGTAATAGAGGGAAACGATTAAAATATGCCAAAAACCACGAAACTTGGGGATATAATGAGTGGCGACAAGTACTATGGACTGATGAAGCTAAATATCAATTATTTGCAACGAACAGACGTCAGTATGTTAGATGACGCCCTGGTGAATCGTTATTGGAACCATGTTCAGACACTACCATAAAGCACGAAGGAGGCAATATCCAAGTTTGGGGTTGTATTTCGGCAGCAGGTGTGGGTAAAATTGTAAAAATAGAGGGTAAATTTTCGTAAGCATGTTACTTGTACGAACTTGTACGAGAACTTTTTCCCTTATTATTTTACCGGACAATGGAATATTCTTAGCGCACACTTTGCAAAACCAGTGGTGTTACATTATTTCGTCACAGCTTCTTCTGTCTTCACAAATTTCTTCATTTGCTGTGAGTTTCCAATTCCAGCAAACAGTCTATTAATATCAACTTTGTTTTCCAAAATATCGCCCATTTGACTTTTACCGATACAGAATCTTGCTGCAAGCAGTCTAACACTAAGTTTATTCTTCTCTGCACACTGAATAACATCAACTTATTCTTATAAACTGAGAAATTTTCTCTTTTTTGTAGCCATATTACTTGTACGAACACTAAAACACTAGATATCTAACTTGTTAGTGCTCTAAATATCAATTGAATTCTATAAAACCTATAGCCGTTTTATGTAAGACCATCATTATAGTTGTACTTAATACTTGTCTTGGACATGAACGACATATAGTTCATGTCCATTGTTAAGAATGTTACAGCGGTCATAATTGTTCTACATTTATATGGATGTAATTACGTATAATAAACCGAAAGACCATAATTACAGCACTTATTATATTAAAATATGTACTTATCTTAAGAAATTATAGGAATTGCAATAAGGTGCTAATGTCCATTGTAAAGAAATAGATTTTCATTTAAATTTACTGTAGTGGATGTATTACTGTTCGTGTCCATTGTTAAGAATGTCATTTGGTGAGAGATAATTTTATATAGCAAATAATATACTGACGGTCGGTGCATCAGAAACTGTAGATTGATTAGAGATGTCCATTGTCGGGAGATGTCCGTTAAGAGAGAATATACTGTAATAACCGAGATACATGTGTTCTGCAATATTCTTTGTCTTCTTCTTAGATTGTAAACCTGTTGGGCAAATAAATATTATTATTATCATTGACAGATTCCAAAAGATTTTTTGCTATTTCTTGATGAATCTTGTAGCACAACATTCGATGATTATTACTTTGTTTGAAATTATTTTGTGAAATGTATGTCTTCTGTCCCTACAGCAACCTCAACGTTAAAAGAAAACGGGCAGCCTTACTGTACTGCGACATATTCTATGGCTTTTGCGGCACTGAATGAATGATATTTATTTTAAAAGTGTAACGGTCCATTATTGCTAGCGAAACAGATTTTGATGAGCAAGTAAAGGACTCCATCAAATACACAATTTTCTCTCAGCACACATTTGGTTTCAAAGTAAATATTTTACCTAAATTCCTATCACATTTTCAGCAAAATATTTTTTTTCTTACTAAGCACGTTTATAACACACACGCGTGTTTTAAATGAATTAATGAGCAATTTTTGCAACACCACTCTCATCGCTATTAAAGCAAAAATGTGCAAAACTTAAATGTTGATTTAGGATACATATTCGCGGGGTTGATCAGAGATAGAAAACTCTCCCGAAAGAAAATTCCGCCGGTGAAAATTCAAGGCACTTTTCTCTCCCCCTGACGTACTTCAAACATATAAAATATGTGTAAATATTTAAAATAACCGAGAAGCTGGCGCGAGAAACGACTCATACTCGAACTACCTCGTCGTTGAACTGACACGAAAATCGTTGTTTTACGTAATCAAAGTTCTGTCGAAGATTAGTCTTGTGCTAGGCAGGTAATTATTATAGGTGTATTTGAAGGGTGCCATAACTTGAATGTACAAGGACTGAGTCTTGTGCAGGCGCTGACTACAATGCCAGCCTTTGTCCGACACCACCCTATAGCCATTGAAAACAGCCTCGAAGTGCGAAATCGGTGCACCCTATTTTAACTGACAAAACCTACCGCCAATATATCAAACGACGTCTTATTTTTAAAACGATTTCACGTTTCGGCTGACTGGTATAATTTATTCTAATTGGTTGTTCAGTTTACCACAGATAAAAAAGAATTATATTAATTATACTTTATCTGCATTGCCCATTCCACCTTCCTACTTATTATACATCTTGTAGCGTTTCCTTCTTATCTCATTCCAACATTATTTACATTTCTTTTACACAGCACACTATGGGGAAATACTAATTTCTTCGACAATATTAACCTATTAAATTGCCATCGTCTCAGTTTACATTGCAGCAAATTAAGTTTATTTTATACTAAATATATTTATAAGGGTGAAAAGATAACGTATATAAATATGAAACTTATATTTGATCTTATTTAATTTTTATTCCAACATTATTACAAAAAAGATCATATTTGTGTTGCTATTGACAATACACAAAAACTTAGTACGAGGGGTGCCCAAAAGTAACCGGAATGACAGCGCGGTTGCGCCTTACCTAGCGCACATTTCTGCCGCTAGGTGCGCGTGACGAAACTTGTTCTGCGTTCGGTGCAGTCGGTTCTTTCGTCGAATAAGTTTGTGTCTTGTCACAGAGCATCTTTTTGTAAAAGCATCGTTTGCTTGTCGTTTTTTGTAATGTCAGACTTAAGTGAACGGCGTGCGGCTATGAAATTTTGTTTCCAACCCGGATAAAATGCTGCAGAAATAGTTTTAATGATGCAAATGGTTTACAAAGATGACGCCATGGGAAAAACTCAAATGTACCAATGATTCTCTCGTTTCAAAAAAGCTGAAATGTCAATTGACGACAAAGCTCGTTCTGAACGTCTATCAAGTTTCAGTTCGTGCAATTGTGCTTGAAGACACACGATTAACCATTGAAACGATTAAAGCATTATTTGGAATAACTTGGAGCTCAGTGCAACAAATTTTGTCGGGAAAATTGGGGATGACAGGAATTACCACAAAGGTCATGCCCTGCATTTTGGCTGATCAGCAAAAACAGTGCCGAGTGTAAATATGCCGTGCTTTAAAAGATCATCTCAAAATCGACACAGATCTTTTTATCGAAGGTCTTGGTACTGCAACAGTCAAACCATTGAAAGACTGCATTATCACCTCCCCCAAAAAAGCCCCTCAAATGAAGTCAAACATCAAGACCATGTTCGTTTGTTTTTCTGATGTGAGAGGGATTGTGCATTCTGAATTCGTGCCAACTGGTCAGACAGTTAATCAGGCATTCTATTTCGAGGTTCAGAGAAGACTGCGTAACAGTGCACGACGAAAGACACCACGCACCTGCTCACACAGTCTTATCAGTTTCGCCAATCCTTGCCTAAAAACAACATGACTACTTTGTGCCAAGCCCCCCCACTCACCTGATTTTGCTCCGTGCAACTTTTTTTTGTATCTACGAATGAAGAGGGGCATGAAATGATATCGTTTTAAAGACGTGGAAAAGACGAAGAAAAGAAACGACATAACAGCTAGCAGCTATACAGAAAAACGAATTCGAACAATGTTTACAATGATGAAATCATCGATTAGACGAAGGTGTTATGTTTGTTTTGTAAAAAAAATAAAATGCAGGTTTTTATAGAGTAATTCTGGTTATTTTTGGGCACCTCTTTGTACATATGGATATCTGTCTTAGGTCACTGAGTGTCGAAAAGATGAGGTTGTTCTCTGTTTTTCACAGATCATTTATTAATAAATAGGATCATTCGAAGTGTCCAGTTTGAAAGGGCTCTATCTTCAGTATATATTAACAATTTGGTTTAGGGGTTTTGAGGTTCTTTCTTATATATAATAATTTAATTTTTCTTGCTATGCCAAGACTTTAAAAAGTTATCAAACAACACATGAATTTAGAAATGGACCTTGTTCAGTAAGTTCGTAATTTCGTGTAAAAATTTGAGGAAATTAGTACAGTTTTCGATAAAAAGTAATGGGGAAGCATTGATCTAGTTTTACAAGAAGTTCAGAACGCTAAAAGAATTTCAAAACAATTGGAGATGAGTTAACAAAGGCAGCTTCGGCTGTATATGTACATATAAAATGAAAATGCGTTTTAACCACAAAGAATAATATAAGCAGATTCGCCTCACCAACAAAGCAATTCTAGAAGCTATTCAAAAATTTACGTCGCTGTTTGAAAGGTCGCTGTTTGCTGTGCGGACGTTTTCTACTATTTGGGCACTAGAAGACCAGCCAGACGATTTCCTTTTTAAAGTCGATAAAGTGGAAGTCGTTCTCTAATTGATGACCCAAAACAAAGTGATTTTCCTGTCAGAAACTTTAGCAGGTCGATCGAGCCTAAATTGTCTATGAAATAAGAGTTGTGTTGTTGTATAACCCAACATACCGCAATGTATAATGCACCATGTAAAGTAAATGGCAAACGTTTCTCTCTTTTAAACAGTGAAATATAGATTTTTGAATAGCTTCTAAGGTTGCTTCGTTATTTACTTTTAATATTTTGGAGTTATTTTTGCAGCACTCTGTATATCGTAATCTAAACGATATTTTGTTGTTTTAAATGTTTATGTACATTTATAAATTCCTAAAAATAAAAAAATACATTTTTTTGAGAAGAGAAAACACTACTCTATAAGAAAACATTTCTTTCCAACGATTTCGTCGATTTTACGATTTAATATCTCGAAAATAATGAATATAGCACAGCAATTCTCTCTAACAAAAATATGCTCTAGAGGCAAATCGGCACGTACATTCGTATTTAACAATCAGATACCAAACACTTCGGACGGAGACTGTCGTTTCGTCTAAGTTGGAAATACATGCGGGAATTCCTCAGGGATTCATTCTTGGACCCCCCTTATTCTTAATTTACATAAACAACTTTCTATAAAATGCTTCTCCTAATAAATGCATATTAGTTGATGATACGGCACTCTTGGCGATGTCCAAAGATCCCTAGGTTACTTTAGAAAGATCTCAAATTGTTGTAATACGTGCATTTGATTTTAAAAAATGATTTAATTCTAAAAAAAGAAAAAAAAATCAGTATTATGGGAAGTATTAATGTAGAATAAGAAAAATTAGATGTCGAAATATAATAATATAAAATAAATAAAACATTGTAATTGGTTTTAATTTGCAATATTTTGGTCGTTTTCACAATTCAGTAAAAAGAACCAGTGTGCTTATTAAGGTTGTATATTGTACTTTTACTTACTATTTTATTAGAAAAAACAATTAATGTTTAAATTTTCCGATAATTCGGTGATATTTAAGAAATATTCTGCCAATTAAAACACTGTAGACTTCATATTTATTCTTGAGAGCTAAAATACAGGTAATACGAAATTAAAAGAAACAACCTAACAACTTCGGCTGACTTAAATGTGGAAATGCATGACTAGGAAATCATCAAATATATCTAATGCTTTCTAGGGCATTTATACAAGCCGTCTGCAGCTAGAGAAATTAATAAAAGGCACATAACACACAGAATACTGACATTTAGAGGACGATCGGGAGACTGTCAGGCGTTGCAATATTTTGTAGGCTTCATACTCCATCTCCTTACACTATTTAAGTGAAGTGGATGCATAATCTGCGATCAAGCTGAATTAATCCTTACTCAAATTAAACATATGCGTAAATAAAACATACTTATGCTGTAACTTTAAATATTTATAACTACAACGGGCTTTAGTGACAAATACGATATATAAATATATACATTTAGCGGCAAACTGGCAGAATTTTGTTAAGAATTAATTTATATATGCGTAGTTGCCATTAGCTTATAGTCTATGTAAATATAGGTGATAATTTTACGGCCGTACTTAATCAGGAGAAAACGCTCACTAACATAATTATATACATACTCATTGTTTTTTTTTGACGTGACAGGCAGTGCACAGAGTCGTCGTTCCAACTGGTCAGACGGCCAAATTTAGAGTTCTATTGCAAAGTTTTGAAGCATCTCCGTGAGCAAATCAGACGCAAACGGCCAGAACTTTGAGCATGAATTTGGTCACTGCATCACGACAATATACCGTCTCACCGTTAGTTTTATATACAAACGTTTTTGACGGAAACTTCGACTACCATTCTCCCCTCCTATATGAGTACTGTTTGTGGTTCATTTTGAATTTCTAGCAGTGAAAAAATTCAAGAAGAATCGCAAGCAGTACTCAACGATTTCCTGATGAATATCTTCCTTAACTGGACCAGTGTATAGGAACACAAGCAGCGCAAGGTGACTACTTCAAGGCGACAGCAACCACCAGGAACAAAAGTTAAGCTTCGAATTTTTATAGCATCATCTGAGAACATCTGGATCGAACTTCGTGTATTGATACTTATATAGTGCATGTCAATTTACTAAAAATAAGAAATACTGAAATATATTTTATTTTTAAGTTTGTTTTTTACATGTAAATATTTTTATTTTATTTTAATAAAGGTATCAAAGGTTTACAAAGCTTTTATTTAAAAATTTAAGAAAAAGAAAGTAAAGGGTGTTTCAAATTTCGCGGTTTTTTTAAAGAATAAATAAAACACATAATTTGAATTCACTTTCAAAAACTTTTTATTGGTAATTGAAGTATCAGTTATGACATTTATATGCGAAAAATAATATCTGCCAAATGACCTCCTCTTGTAGCTCATCAATGACACGAATAATTTCATCTTTCAAAGCAGGAATTGATTGTGGATTGTTTTTATAAACCAGACTTTTCACATAACCCCAAAGAAAATAGTCTAGCGGTGTCAAATCACATGATCTTGGTGGTCAATTAACAACACCGTTTCTTGAGATTACACGTCCAGGAAATTTTTCTCTCAATAAATCAATTGATTCGTGTGCAAAGTGAGGTCTAGCGCTGTCCTGTTGAAACCACATATCCTCTAGATCAATATTCATTGATTCAGGCCACAAAAATTCGGTTATCATCCAATGATATCGATCACCATTGACAGTTACAGCTTCACCAACAGCATTTTCAAAGAAGTAAGGTCCAATTACACCACCTGAGCATAATTCACACAAACAGTAACTCGTTTAGGATGCATAGGTTTCTCATGAATAATTCGTGGATTTTCCTCACCCCAGATATGGAAATTTTGTTTATTAACATAGCCACCAACTTGATTGTTCATTGATGAAATTGACAAATAAACGACGTTTTAAATGATCTAATGGCTTCAGTTCCTATATTATTTGAACCTTATATGCCTTCAGAGCTAAATCCTTGTGTAAAATACGCCATATTGTTGATTCACTAAGTCCAAGTTATTGTGAACGTCGTCTAATGGACATTTCAGGATGTTCAGCAACACTTTCATGAACCAAACCAATATTTTCTTGTGAACGACCACTACGACTACTGTAGTTTTCACTTTTTTGATCTTCCACGGAACCGGTCTCTTGAAATTTTTTAATAATTCGACCAATAGTGCGTTCAGATGGACGATTATGTAAATCATAAAATTCACTTAATTTTCTAAAAACTCTTTTCACAGAACGCTGATTTTCATAAAATAATTCAACAATTTGAACGCGTTATCGTACCGTATATGAAGCCATTTTTATAAATGTCATACATCACACTTTTTAAATGTCGACATACCCAGGCAAATTCTGTATGCCATCTATATTTTATTTATTCTTAAAATTTTAGTCTTTACAAATAAAGGAATTCCATTTACGAAGTTATTAATTATCTGATCCAATCGACGCACAAATTATTCAAACCAGAATAACGAAACAAAGTGTATAAAGTATTGTTTCCTAAGATTTTTTTAAATTTTAAATTCTTTCTAAGAGATTTTTTCACTTCAACGATTAGGGAAATATAGGAAAGCATTGCATTTAAGTAATCTAAAGCACATTAAGAGAAAAGAAAATTCCTTTCATTGTGTTTCAGTAACATTAAAAAATATATCGAGTAATTTAACTATTAACTATAATTTAAACAATGATATACTGTAAACTTTGCACCCCTTTTGTATAGATTTCTTTAAAAACTCAGAAGGTAGTGATCCTTAAACGAATGAAGATATAACATATATCTGAGAGTAATTCGTTCTTTCGGACAAATTTCATAATTTGCGATGTTATTACAAGTAAGGGCATTCCATTACACGGAGATCAAATAAAATTTTACGTCCAATTTAAAGTTTCCTGGTCAGTTCGAGTTAAGTGAAGAGGTCTGCGGGTGTGTGTTTTTTTTTTGTTTGAGTGTAGATAAAGCCGTATTCGTAACCCCAGCGGAACCCTCGCAGCGTGCTTCACAGTTGAAGCGAACTCTTATCACGATTCATAGGACATTAGCCATGGCCCCGGCAAAATGCAAATTATACACAGTTATTGGCAGTCTCCTGAAGAGATACAACACTGTACACTCTTGATTCTAAATATAACTTCTCTTTATTGCATACTGTTTTGAATTTAGATATTGTTTTATGTTTTATCAATTGAATTTGATGGTATTTATAAAAGAAAGAATTTTCTTTTATATATATATATATATATATATATATATATATATATATGTGTGTGTGTGTGTGTGTGTGTGTATTTCTATGTGTATGTATGTATTATCGTTTTCAGTTTCTATCTTTCAGAATGTGTTGTGTGTGCTTTTATTTTTTATTTTGATATTATTCTCATAGGGCGTGATGTAATCGTAAAATTTTAGTACTTAAATAAAATTTTATATTGAAACAAGTGCGAATGGTTTTAATAATGTTCCGAAACGCTGGTGTTGTTTATATAGTTTTTGAACTTTAAAATTGAGCAGTAAAAGTAACTTGACAAAGTTATTTTCCTTGTAGACAAAGTTTCTAAATTTCATGAAATATATACAACAAATGCTGTCAAAATAATGAAAAATATTTTTGGATGCTGATACGTAATGCAAAGACTACTATCATATTAAAAAGTAAAGTTAAAAAAATTGGAAAACCTATCAAGTATTTCTTAACATACACTGCTCAAAACATTAAACGCATATTTTATATGTTTGTAATTGTTAACAAAAAGTTCTACCTGTTAGTAGGTACGTAATTAACACCTACAAATATTTCTATAAACTAGTTTCGACCTTTAATTCAACAATTTGAACGCGTTGTTGTACCGTATGCGAAGCCATTTTCATAAATGTCATACATCACACTTTCTAAATGCCCACATACCCAGACAAATTCAGTGCGCCATCTATACTTTATTTATTCTTTAAAAAAACGCGCAATTTGAAACACCCTTTATTTTACCTTTGAAGCAGGCTTGTATATGGATCTATTATTTGGTATCCTTTATACGATACTCAAACATTTGGTATTGAAAAAATTCTACTTAGATTTTTAAAATTCTCGTGCTAAAAAAGCTTCTGGTATTTATCCGGATAAGCGACTTGAGCATATATCTTTACTGCACAATTTTGCATTAATCGGTGGTCAAACTGATTGTCCTAACTTACTTTGAGCAATTAAATTTATTCCACTAATGACCTCGAAAATTTTCGACATTTGTTCATCGGACGCTGAGGACAAATTTCTTTTTGAGATCTCCATTAGTTCATATGAAAAAGTACAACGTCTTCACTTAAAATTGACAGTGAAGTTATACTGCAATGTTTTTTGTTTTTCTTTTGTATTTTTAGTAGACAAACATATACCGTGCATTCATTTTACCTCGCTACGAAAACTGTACCACATTATATTCGGGTCTAGCTGCCGAATACCGATCAGAATGTAAAGTGGTGGGGCGCGAGTCATTTGAATCACGACTATAACTGACTACTGTTCGTACTAGCTGCACCACCACCACTAATTTGACTGTAGGCGTATCGATATCGTATTAACGGTCATTCGTGGTTTGCATTTGGGAGAGTGTGTTACGGTAAGATCTTTAAATTTAAATATTTTTTTAATTATATTACCCTCTGACGTTTGGACTGGTGCAGAGAACGGCAGCATTGGGAAGCAGAGTGGCATAATGTCGTATTCAGCGACGAATCGCGATTCTGCCTAGGCATGCACGATGGCCGTCAGAGGGTAAGACGCCGTCGTGGAGAGCGACGTGATATTGGATTTGCTGTTGAGAGGCATGTGCACAGGACTGTTGGAGTAATGGTTTGGGGGGCTATTGAATATGGAAGCCGATCACCTCTTCTGTTTATTCGGGGCAGTATGACAGCTGCGCGTTATGTTGATGACGTCCTACAAACCACTTTATTGCCTTATCTAGATGGCCGTCCACACGTCCTTTTTCAGCAAGACAACACGCGTCCACATATTGCTGGACTTTCTACGAGAAGCTGGCGTTAATGTTTTGCCGTGGCCACCCCGTTCACCGGATTTAAATCCCATCGAACATGTGTGGGACATAATGGGGAGAAGACTGACCAATTTGAACCATCCTCCACAAACTCTGGCACAGTTAATCCATCAAGTTCAAGTTGCTTGGAATGAGGTGCCACAAGCAGACATCGACCATCTTATTTTGTCGATGCCTAGACGTGTACAGGAGTGTCTACAGCTACGGGGTCGCCAAATACATTATTAATTTTGTTTCAAATTAATGTTAATAAAATTTCTTGGAAATCTGATCGTTTCATTCTTGACTTAAGCTTATCACATTACCAAAAAATCACGTCCAGGAAACTATTCCTTCTAGGTGTAACACTTCTAATGTCATTGAGTATACTTTATATTATCTTTCTTGACCTGGGTGCTAATAAACTGTATTATTATTATTATTCTTATCATTATTATGAATGGGAAAATATCACAATTAATGATGAATATAAAATAAGCTACTGAATTAGTCTTTGGCGCACTGCGTCGTATTATACACGTGTTACCGACAAAAAAAAAACACAGGAAAAGAAGAATTATAGGACGATCCCCTACGCAATAAAAACATTGAATTGCTTTGATAAGAATCCCTCATTTTTTGAAACAAAGACGTTCAAAAAGCACTATTGACATTAATATTCGGTTTTAGACTGTGTTCCGAGCCCTTGTACCGCCGCTATCAAAAAAAAAAAATCATTATAATGTTCATTACGAGAACAAATAAAGATAAAACCGAGGGGGACCTCTTTTGCGTAAAAAAGGCAACAGTTATAAAAACAAATGGTTAATTCTATTAGTTCGAGGGAAAGCTGATAATTTAAATTCCGTTCCGCTTCCAAGACGGCCATAATACTACTTTAATTAATACATAAATGCCTGTACAAATGTGTGTTGGACGCGTTTGAAACTACTGTCACCATCAGTATTAGAATTGTTTTGGAATTATTGAAGTTTAACCCTAGTAAAACTATATCGTGCAGACATAACTTTTAAAATAATTGTTAATATATATTTAACGATGTTAAAACATGTTTCTGACTGTATCAAACAAATGAAGACTAATTTTGTATGCTACAGTATACTAGAGTGGGTAAATGGGAGTACAAACATTGAAATTATTGTAATAACGGGTCTTTCATTAAGCGCTTCCTATCTTTAAATTTAAATAAAACTGTGTGTGATATCTTCGAAATTTTTTATTCGTTTAAAAGGCCTATGCCATTATGTATGGAATATAACATCGTGCAAATGATGGCATGGATTATGTTGGCTTTAAGAGCCGCTGTGGTTTGTTGCTTATTCGTATAGACCTGCGACTTAAGAAAACCCCACAAGAAAAAGTCTAACGGGATCAAATTGCACGATCTCGGTGGCCAGTTCACATCACCTCCACGTGAGATGATCATGGCCTCAAATCGCTCGGGCAGAATGTCCAATGTGGCATGAGCTGTGTGGCACGTAGCGTCATCTTGTTGAAACTACATGTCGTTGGTGTCCATATCATCCAATTCAGGGCAAAAGAAGTTGGTAATCATCGACCTATAGCGCTCGCCGTTGACGGTGATGGCCTAGACAACGTAGTTCTCAAATAAATATTGACCGATGACACCGCCAACCCAAAATCCACATCAAAGTGATTATTTCGGGATGCATTGGACGCTCTGGGATCTCATGTGAATTGGAATTTTGTTTGTTGACGTACACATTTATACACAAATGGGCCTCAGCGCTGAAGATGATTTTTGATGAAAATTAACGTCAGTTTCCAACTGCTCCAGGGCCCATTCAGCGAACACACGTCGTTGTCTATGATCGTTTACCTTCAGCTCCTGGCTCAATTGAATTTTGTGCGGTAACTGAAAAAGTATCTTCGATTGCAAATAAATATCGAACATTAAACCGTAAATACTTATTAAAGCGATTTTTGAAATAAGTTAATTTTACCACGTCCACGTTTAAATCCATATTTCATTTCGATATCGAAACGGTCATAGTTAATCTGGCTTGTAGACTCCTGCAATCTGTCCATGGTTACTTCATCTTGGCCTCTACGATGGAATCGCGTCCCGGGTATTTGTGCTGCCGACGTTTCATCTTCACTTCCACGAATTATCTGCAATGCTTATCTGCTGCTACTGCTGTTGATAGCAGTAACAACACAATTTGACACAATTCAACTCAGCTTATGCTCGTTTGGCAATTTAGTTTTAACCAGTTTTTGATCAGCATCGAGTGGGTGGGTATGGGTCTTCAGTTTTCTGGTATAGAATTACCTAAAATTTAAATTACATTCTTTAAAAATCATTTGTCGATTAACGTTCCTTGCCCACAATGAGGAGTTCCTTCGCCATCACGTAACTTATTACATATAAGTCAAAATTGTAGTGTGTACAGTAGCCCTACAATAGATTTTGTTTGTATTAAGTTTAAATAATATCACATTATGATGTGAACAGCATAGGTACTTGCGTCGCTTTCAAAGAGATTAATAAGTAAATATTTGAAGGAAATCGACGTTAATCTTGTTCAATATTCAGAATATTTTATCGCAAATATAGACCAATACTGCACACCCACGTTTCATATACACCAACTTCTAGATACGCTTAATAGTTTTAGTAGGTTTGTTATTAGTTCTACATTATCCCGGCGCTTTTCATATGTTTATGAGTAATAGTTCTAAAAGTTTTAAAAGTCCTAGAGCAAAAACCAGGGGTCTGTTGTGGCTGTTTGTCCCCTCCACTATCTCCCTCACGTGATCTCGTCACAACACGCGCGAAATTCAAATACTTAGTGAGCGTACGGCATTACTGAGACAAGTATTTATCATGTAACAAACAGCTCTGGCCTGATTGAACAGATAAAAAACGGTTTTTAACTCTTAAAGAATATTTGTAGCTTTTAACCGATAAAAAACAGCACTGGATAAATAAAGAACAACTTTTAAATGACAAGCACCTATTTTGATATGCCCTACAGTTCCTGAGTGTATGAGTTTCGTACGTGCTGTGACATGGCACGCGAGGTAGGTAATAGACAGGATAAAAGGTCACAGCAAGAATATTTGTAGCTTTTAACCGATAAAAAACAGAACTGGACAAATAAATTCAGTTTCGTACGTGTTGTGACATGGCACGCGAGGGAGGTAATAGAGAGGATAAAAGGTCACAGCAAGAATATTTGTAGCTTCTAACCGATAAAAAACAGCACTGGACAAATAAAGAACAACTTTTAAATGATAAGCACCTATTTTGATATGCCCTACAGTTCCTGAGTGTTTGAGTTTCGCACATGCTGTGACTTGGCATGCGAAACAGGTAATAGAGAGGATAAAAATCACAGCTTGTGTTACATTTTACAGCTTTTTGGTTCAAAATTCTCTTAGTTATATTACTATAATGCACTCATTTCTTTATAACCTAAAACAGTTTGGTGAAAATACTTGGTGACGTGTCGAACTCCAGTCGTCCGCTTGCCGGGCGGACGCTCTATCATCAAGCTACCAAAGACCGTGAGATTTGATTCTTTAAGTGTAGCTATACTTTCGAAATCATATTACTACGTCTTAAAAGTTAAATTGGATCAGAATTATTGAGCGTACTTTATTATGAAAGTATCTGTAATTTTTATATGTTACAAACGCTGTGTCGATTTCATAATACACGATCATAAGTTAATTAATAAATATACACGTACGTAGTGATAAAACCGGTGAACGCAATTAAAGCAATGATTGCTGGACACGTTGGGAATAGCAGCCGTATTATCAGATTATAACTGAATTATAGGTGAATAGATTTTTCGCAATTAGAGTCCGCCGGTCGCAATATTCGATACCGCACCGCCACGTCGAGGGGGTATTTGAATAAACTCTGGGGCGAGCGGATCGATCGCTCTTTTACCACCCGGCGATAAAAACGTGTTCAAAATGTCACTTGTTTCAGAAAAATCTCCAGTTGTACAAATCTCCCGGCCGCCGTCTTTATACTAGGGGAGGAGGTGGGTTTTTTTCCACCGAAAGTAGTGCGTATTTCAATATTACGGAAACGATGTATCATATTAACAGATGTTGAAAGAATTTATAAAATTTCCTCATTTATATCGTCTGGATCGTCGAAGAACCCTCAGTGTCGCAATATAATGCGACACAATTTATAAATTTTATTATAAGAATCTTTAGATATTCAGGAGAACGTGTTATTATTTTGTATCGCAAATGAAAAAGCAATGAAGAAGAAATTGAAAAACTTTTGAATCGAATTAATTTAATCGTATACAAACTACAGCGCTACAGTTCATTGTAGCATCTGATATCAAATAACATATTACAATATATACAGAGTACGATGAAGAAGTATGTTTTTGAAAAGATTGCCACACATTTATTTTGGAACAAATTTCAAAATTGAATTTTTTCATACCAAAAATATTTGGTTCACCCCAACGCGCGTGACAGTCTTTTAAAAACACTATACTTTTTTGACGAACTCCGTACATAATGTATTTTAAGGTTTCTGGATATAAATTGTATTGTTTGTTTCTAGAAACTTTGACAACGTAAATTATTGCCTCTGGAACCTAATTTATGTATATCCGTCGACTTTTTAAGTAGTTATACCAGAAAGTGTAAAGGATAGTTTTCAAAATATATGTACGAGGATAGTTTGACAAGTAGTGGTAAAACAAATGCACTGTAATTTAGGTTGCCTATTTATATGTTTACATTCCGATATTTAGATAAATCGGTTGATTAGTTTATTTTTGACAGCTGATTGAAAAAGAAGCAACACGTCGTTTTGCTAAAATTGAAAAAGCAGAGTATTGTGCGGTGATTAAATACTTCGGAATTAAGGGTATGAAAGCTGCCGAAATATAAGATGAGTTACGGGAAACATTAGGTGAATCTGCTCCATCATCCGCCAGAATAAGTAGTATGGTAGGTAAATGAATTTAAATGTGGTAGAACAAGCTGTGTTGATGAAGCGCGCTCTGGAGCACTCAAAATCGTGACTTCTAAGGAAATGATTATAAAAATCCATTATATTATTACGCAAGATCGACGACTCAAAGTGAGAGAGATAGCAGACATGGTAAACATTTCAACAGAATGCGTACACCACATTTTAACGAAAGAATTGGGCCTTTCCAAGCTTTCGGCAAGATGGGTGCCGCGATTGCTTTCGCCTGATCAAAAGTTCACTCGTTTGCGCATTTCCAATGAGTGTTTGGACCTTTATAAGTGGAATCCGGTTTTGTAGGCGATTTGTTACTTGCGATGAAATTTGAATACACTACAGTACACCCGAAACTAAACAACAGTCGAAACAATGGTTAGAACGTGGTTCTGCACCTCCAAAGAAAGCGAAAACCACTTTATTGGCAAACAAGGTGATGGCATCAATTTTTTGGGATTCAAATGTCATTTTGCTCATTGATTACCTTCAGAAATGTGCCACAATAAACGGACAATATTATGCAGAACTTCTACAAAAATTAAATGAGAGAAAAAATTCTGTTTCACTAAAACAACGCTCCCTCGCACACCAGCACAGTTGCGATGTCCAAAATCCACGAGTTGCATGTCCAATTAGTACCGCATGCGCCTTATTCGCCAGATCTAGCCCCTTCCGACTTCCACCGTTTTCCAAAAATGAAAACGGCACTAGGTGGAAAGAAATTTTCGTCTAACGACGAGCTTATCATCTTCGTAAATGAGTATTTTGCAAGCCTTCCGGAATCGCATTTTAGAGATGGCATAAGGGCATTGGAGCGCCGTTGGAATAAATGTATTGCTCTTTTAGGAGAATATATTGAAAAATAAAAATTATTTTGTATTTAAAAAAAACGTTTTTCTTTTCCACTCTCACTACTTGTCAAACTACCCTCGCAATAGCATACTGACGGTCGGTGCATCAGAAACTGTCCATTGCTTAGAGATGTCCATTGTCGGTAGATGTCCGTTAAGGGAGAATATACTGTACTTGTAATGTTACTGCAGAGAGATATTTTTCGGCAGGACAACAAATGACTAATATCGCATAAGTTGGAAGTTAATTTTCAATTTAGTGGATTACAAAATGGTCTGTTAGACATCTTTTTCACTGACGTCAATAGAGTTTCATAATCTGCACTAAATAATAAACAAAAAAGTATTCCAATAAAATGTTACTAAATGGAGATGCAATACTTACTGCTTTCTAATAGAGAAATTAGGAGTTAATATTCTTTTAATTGCGCCTAGTTTAAATTAAAACAGACAAAACTTAATAAATAACGAAACAGATCCATTAATAATAATGAAATTGGTTTGTAAGTCAAACGTAAACCGTTTAAGTGGTTCTCTGCGGAACTGGAAGGGTCTACTACTAGAACAGAGAATTTTGATTGATAAAGTAATTAATCATTTCACTTTTCCGTGTTATTTTCATCGTCTCCTCTCTCTCGCTCCCCTTCCTTCCGTCCTTTTCCGTCTCGTTCCGCTGGTGTTTTCGAAGCCAAGAACTGTCAGCATTTGAAAAGTCCCATTTGATTTTCCTAATGGCGGTTAATAGATCTTCAGAGTTTACAATATTGCTTTAGAGAGATCCCTCTACCAACAAAAACAACGTTATCATTTTCGCACTGACAGTAAGGAATGTCGTTTGTTATCTATAACATTTATTTACCTTACTGACATATAAATACAAAGTTTCAAGTGTTTGTTTAGATCGACGTCATGAAAATATAACTAATTCTGTTTCAATATAAAACGAACAAGAAGAAAATCCTCATTGAATAATACAGTTAGATTATATAAACGTAAATAAATAGAAACAAAAGTAGCACAAAATATGAGGAACGGGAGAAATGGGAAATAGTTATAAGAATAATACAAAGTTATGTCT
Organism: Dermolepida albohirtum; assembly: GCA_031893035.1. Taxonomy (NCBI): domain Eukaryota; kingdom Metazoa; phylum Arthropoda; class Insecta; order Coleoptera; family Scarabaeidae; genus Dermolepida; species Dermolepida albohirtum. The sequence goes on from JAVIWB010002391.1 coordinate 21,480, forward strand.
AGCAATAAGGAGGAAAAACGAGAAAAGAAATACCGCTGTTATAGTTATGAAAAAATAGGAAAACCATATGAGTAAAAATGCAATTTCAGAGCAAGATATCGGAAAAAGAATGTAGGAAGGAGCCAAGGAAATAAAAATGGAATAGGAAATCTAATAGAAGAATACAGTGAAATTATCAAAAATTTAAAACAAGGAAAGCCAGCAGAGTTGGGTAATTAATGGTAATTTTGATGGAGTCTGTGATTGATTAACTTAATCACTGAAGGTTGATATATAATCTCTTTCGACATTAATTTTCACACACTGCGCACTGTGCGTTTTGGCATTCAACGGTACAGATCGTGTGCGGAACTTGTTTCATACGGGTATTTTGCCGTAGTTTCCAAGGTGCGCCACTGTTTAATTATCTGCTTATGATGACAACTTATTTGTCGAAATACGTATACAGAATACGAAAATTAATGTGGAAAGGGGTTCAGTGATTGGGTAATTAATATATATGGTGAAATTATGAAAAATGGAGGGAATGAAGTAAGGAGAATATAATGAAGTGGATACGGAGCAATGAAATTATGCCACACAGAGCATTGTCTGGTGACCAAAACGATGTGGCCTTGTAGTCAATTAACCTAATTCGCTTGGTGAAAACTAAAATTTTTTGCGCTTAGAATTCTCGAAATAAATCCATTTTTAATCACCCGTCACTATTCAATGCAGAAATTACTTCCGAATCGTTCCTCCACACTTAAACGCTTCTGCCAATTGTTTTTGAGTTTGGTTTTGGTCTTCATCCAATAGCTCCTGCAGTTTCGCATCTTCGAACTTTTTCGGTCTACCAGGAGGTTCTTTGTTTTGCACATTGAAAGTACCACTTTTGAATTGTCGAAACCACGCCTCAATTATTTAAACGATGTAGCCTTGGAGTCGATGGGCCGGATTCGCCTGGTGATAACCATGATTTTTGTGCTTAGGGTTTTCGAAATAAGTCCATTTTTAATCACGTGTCACTATTCAATGCAGAAATGACTTCCGTTCATATCTTTGAAGCAGCATTTCACAGACGCTTTTCGATTTTCCATTTGCCTGTCATTCAATTGATGTGACACCCATTTTCCCATCTTTTGGATTTTTCCCCTTGCTCGTAATCGGTTGCTAATCGTTTCTTGGATCACATTTAATGCTTCTGCAAATTGTTTTTGAGTTTGATTTGGGTTTTCATCCAATAACTCCTGCAGTTTCGCATCTCCAAATTCTTTTGGTCTATGGTGCATACTTAAGCCTAGCGACATCTGTTAGAAAAGCCGGTAATGATTTTCCGGTACACCTGGTATAAATGGAAGAATAAAGGCAACGGAGTAAGATGCCACGCAAAAGCTATGGGTAGCAAATTTGTAGTTAAAAAAACAAAAAATTGCAACCAAAACTGAGATGCAAGAAGCAAGTAATTAAAGATATACAATCGATACACAACAAACCGTAAAAGTAAAGAAGAGTGTAAAGTGGAATGGTGTGACGTACCATTTCATTGAATTAATCTGTCGAGCCAAATGGGTTGCTTTAATTCCAAAGCGAATGTATAATTTATGTTTTAAATGACGAAATGGGAAATAATAATTTACGTAAAAGAAATCTTTCGATGAAACATTTAACCTCAACATCAAATAAATATGTTTGTGCCTTTGTTAAATGTACACCAGGAACAAATAAACCAGGTCTTAATGTATTCACGACACCTTGATACGGTGTTTGTGGCAATACATTACGAATCTAGACTAAACAATGCAAATTTAACAACAGAAGCGAGGGATATGTAACATAAACTCTATATCATCAGTGCAAAATTCAATGTCATTGCATCTACCGGGCTCCATACATAATATATAATGAGAATCCATTTCAGTTTGCTTGTAATGCATGTATGTATATACATAATTGTATTGAAGCATATATATATATATATACTTAACTATACATAGAACACATTTGCCTGAAGATATTTATAGGGTGCTTATTACTAACTAGTAAACTAAGTGTGCTTGCATTCGCCTTGACAAATCGTGATAGCAATTTTAAGTGCTATAAGTTAAATTAGTTATACACAATCTGTCGCAAAGAAAATATGAATTTTTTAAAATAAAAATACTTACTATTTTGATAAAATTCATTTATTTTATTCAAAGTAGTTGCCTTCGGCTTCAATACAACGTTTTGCACGGTCAATTAACATGTCGAATGAATTTTTAAGTTCATCTCGAAGGTCGCTGTCAACGCCTTTTTAATGGCTTCGACGTCGGCATAACTCTGTCGGCAAACGTAGTTTGGAGAATAGATAGAAATCACAGGGGGACAAATCCTGTGAATAGGGTGAATGGTTGATGGTTAAAATACCATTTGTAGTTAGAAAATCAGTGATAAGCGTCGAGCGATAAGATGGTGCACTATCATGTAACAAACGCCAGCCATTTTCACGATATTGAGAGCGCACACGACGAATAAGCGTCAAAAGACGCGTCATAACACCAAGATAATATACAACATTGACTGTTTGATTAGTTGATACAAACTCTTTGTGCACTATGCCTCTCGAATCAAAATCAAATCAACATTGTCTTCACCTTTGACTTCTCCAAACGGCTTTCTTTCGGTCCTTCTTCGGTTGGATGCTTCCATTCAGATCTTTGACGCTTGTTCTCTGGATCATATTGAAAACACCACGCTTCATCGCTAGCTATAATAGAATACCTGAAGTTTTCATCCTTCTTTTGAGTCAATAATCAAGTTTGTACAATGTTGAATTCAGTTAGTTTGAGTGGTATAAACCTTGCACAAATCTTTCTCAGTCCCAAATGCTGTGTCAAAATGCGATGAATTGAATCTTTGGAAATATTTAGTTCCATTCCCACGTATCGCAATGAAAAGAATTTCGGCTCATTTCTGATAAATTCACGCACAAGTTCAATGTTACTTTCCGTAACCACAGATTTTTTTGCACCAGGATGTTCGTCGTGATACACGTCGCATACGACCGTCTTTAAATCGTATATATCACTCATACACAGTCGTACGTGATAAACACGCACTTGTTTCATCAAATACACGTTTCAGTAAACGATTTACCGAGTTTAAAACAGAACTTGATGTCTGCTCTTTGTTCAAAATTCATTTTTCGACTGCCAAATACACACAATTTCTCTGCTTCTAATGATGTAAATTTTGACATACCATTGGTGAAAGATCTACCTTACCGAAGCTTATTTTTTTAAATGATGGCGCCGCTAAGAATTGTTATTTTAAAAAACGATTTTCTCTGCAACAGACTATATGTAACTGAGTTCTTTAGAAAATAATTTCACAACTTTTCATGGAAATGAATTACAATCCTGGTAGAACATGTAAGTCGTCTTTACGGTAGTAGCATGATTCCACTCCTATGACCTTTTGATCATCACTTGTAAAAAATCGAAGTGATTTTTGGCGTTCCTAATGGAATTAAATGTTTTTCCACCTAAAGAATCCTCTAAGGATCAAAACGAGTGGTACGAATTACTATTTTAAAAGATTTCAGTTTTCTCTGCGACAGACTGTGTATAAAATAAATTATAAATTCTAATATGATAATGTATTTATCATTACTATGAAGTAATATTAATATTATTTATTTCTACAAAAGGATTTCCACCCGCTTGAACACAAAACTACAAATGATTAAGGAGGAATCTCCGAATGAATTTCGTCAGAAACTTTAACCATTTCTTCATTATGAAATTCATGTCGTTTTAACGTATATCTATGTTTCAAGAAATGATAATCTTCCATGACAGTGTAACAAAATCGTATACAAGTTTACCACGGACTCGCTAAATTGGCAGCATTTATTCATTATTCTTTACAATCAATTATACCCTACATACTTTTCCAAATTATTAAAACAATCTTCGATGAAGTGGCAGTTGTGTTTATCTAAAAAAAATAAGAGGATTTATTCATAATTCTCTGGTTTTCCAAAATTTAATGAAATAAATTTGTTAGCTTTGAAATTGCTTAGACTTCTGCTACTTAATTTTGACGAAATCATTTGAATTTTAACCAAAGAAAGAAACTAAAATATAACAGAAACCAGCGGGCTTCACTATATATTAACAACAAAATGTTGAAGTTATTTATATCTGACGTTCTATTTTCAACATTTTTTTCCACCGAATATGTTAAACTGAAATGTAGTTAAGGAAAATAGAATTGAAACGTGGGGCAGTTGTACATGACATTTCCATTTTTAAAGGAAAAGGTCACCATGATTGACGTAAAAAATGTAATGATAACAGTCAAAACCAAACAAAAATATTTCACAAGGCGTCGTTGATATCTTTGCATATACAGTAAGGTCATATAGTATGGAATAAAATCGAACACATTTTATACAATGGGAATATTAATAGGAGTCAATTTTTAAATGACAACCTATACTTTTTATATTTTGCTTGATTGAGTGTTCCATTCGTTTTTCGGTAGTCGCAGCGCTAGAAAGTTTTTGAGAAAATCGGGAAAAGCTATCTGATAGATAATTGACCATGGCGTGTATCAAAACATGTAATTGGTGAAGTGTCAGACGCACAACGTCTAGTTGTGTAAACGTCTGATTTCGAAAGGTTATTTAATATTGTATTTCATTATTACAAATTAATCTTACAATTCAACTCCTGGGCAGTTCTTGGTACTGGTGTATGTTTTCGGATACGCCGTTAACAACTGCTTCATGTTCAATAGGATTCATACCTGGATTGGCCGCTCGAATCTCCCACTGTTCATATCATCAAGATCTCTGGCAAGTCTGGTTACGTGAGATCTAGCATTGTCTTGCATAAAAATGCAATGCTTGGTCATAATTGTCATTTTACCAAAGCCAAACGGGAGTCACTCATCAATACAAACCGTAGCGTTTCTTTTCCATACTCACTGATGTCCATCTAGTAAAAAAGTAAAAACACAGCTCATCAGTTAACACCGCTTCACTTCTTGTTATGTTATGCCAGGTGATTTTAGAGAAAAATAAAATCTTGTAGTTCGAAGTTACCATTGCAATGGTGGACCTATGCCATCTTTCTACAAAACGATCCTAAAGTACGTCTTTTTCAGTCGGACCGATCATTAACGTCTACAACTCTAACTTCTTGGAGTTGATTTCACAGCCAAACCGATTGGTGTCATTGATAAACGTTCTCAAGAAGAAGTATGTCACTTACTCAATGAGATCGTTTGTCCATAAGTCAGTCAACTGTGTCTAAAATTGTACAAATTTGTGATCGTGTGTTAAGGTGGTCGTCCTTCAGTTAGAGACGAAGTACAGTTTGATGATTTGTTGGCTGTTAAAGCAAATTCAAGTTTGTCAAATGGACAAATTGTATTAGATTGTAACATAGGAAAAAACAGTGTTAAAAACATTTTATACAGCATCATCCTTACAAAATGAAAATATTACAGGTATTTGGAGAAAATAATTGTAACCACAGAATAAAATTTTGCGAACAAACGATGAACATCTCTCATGACGATTCTACATTTGTGTAACGCATTCTTTTTTCAGAAGAAGCCACTTTTTGTATTCACGGTTCAGTTTATCGACAGAATTGTTATTGGCCGACTTAGAATCCACATTGGATGCAATGGTTGCACATTCAAAATTCGCAAAAGATCAATGTATGGGTAGGAATCGTTGATAATAAGGATTTAGAACCATTCGTCTATAATGAAGTGCTCAATACAGGTCGATATCTACATTCCAATTGATTTTAGTACCGTCATTAGCGGTGTTATTTCCAAATGACAACGACCTTAATATCTCCAATTGCACTATTAGACATTAACATGGTGAAGCCCCAAAATATTTAAATGACATTATCGAAAATAGCGATTGATACGCGAGAATCCATGGTAAGAACATGTACCCAGCTGGATCAAACGATATAAATTCGCTTAATTTTTTCTCGTGGAGTTATTCATAAAGACGAATTAAAACAGCAGAATCGTTGGAAAGTTTTTGTTTTGACTTTAGTTTTGGTAAATTTCCAGCTCCTACTCTTTGTTTTGGTACACACCATGGTCGACTAATTATCAAATAGATTTTACCATTTTTCTCAAAAATTTTCTAGCACGACGTAAAACTTTTTTGTAATAGAAGACTCTATCGAACCGAAAAATCTTTTACTAAAATATGCTAATTGTACGATACGTGAGCGTTTATGAATTTTATTCCATATTTTACGACCTCGGTATATGCTGGTAGCCGATATTTAAGACGGGGTTTGCCATGATTTTAATCTCCGATTAAATACCAAATGATTTACACTATTCCTTTTTGTATTTAATATATTGGCGGCATTTGATTGCACTCAGCAAAAGAAAGAAAGAAAGAAAATGATTTATAAAGCTTTTAAGCCACGAAAAGAAAAGCATTAGAAGCATCGTTTTGATTCATATTACATTACACATAGCGTACTGTTCATCTATTTGAAACCGATAGGCATACGAAGAAAGTAAAGCTCCTCTTGAAACGAAATCCCTCTACTATAAGGTTGTCAAGCTGTGATTTAGGCGTACATTTATATGGCCTGTTTCCTTGGTGTACACTGCCTGATTTATAGGGAAGGTTACTCGGGGTCCTGAGATCTACTTCCCCGTAATAATCTCGAATTTTTTAACACGAGTTATACTGTTTTTCCTATCTAATTTTTAAATCAACACCATTCTAAGCTTGAATAAAAAATTACTCTTTACTAGATCCTTTTTTTTTATTAAAAAAGTTGTAGAAATCTTAAATATGAACTTTCAATTCGTAGTAGTCGTTAATGTCTTCTGGTGTTATTTTGTCTTTAACAAAATAATACGGGGTGAGAATCTATTAGATTTATTTCATATGGTTTTATTAATAAACGAATAATCTATGCATTTCCTCTGATATTTTTCTTCTACTTTGCAAAATCATTCCGTGTTGAAAGTTCTTAATATGAAACGTTACGACCAGAGTAGTTTTTAATAAAAACAATAAAAAAGTAGGCTCCGAATAAGTTGTTCATACTATAATTTGCTCACAACTAAAGTATAGTATTGTATGTACTACAAAATTGAAATTGGGAAACACAACATTTTGTAGGCTTGATTATAGATTAAATAAATGTAACTAGGAATCGACCAGTTAGTGACAAAAGTAACACCAAGGTCTGTGACAGTGTCAGGCATAATTTTCTATTAAACAGAAACAAATAGTCGAATCAATTTTTCCATGTCTCACAACAAAACACTTATTAAAAGGTTCAGATAAAGTTTCTTCAGGCGCGACCAAAAACGAAACATAAAATTAATGCTTGATATAATCTGCAGGGTTCTAAGCAAAAGACGTACAAGGCAAAAAACCTTAGAGATCATTAATGAATAAATTCAAGGTTAATTGACCTAGGTTTGGGCTTTGAGACACGCCGGAAACTGAACAAAAATCAGATCTACCATATCACTCCCTTCGCCTATTTTCTACTTCTGTGTTTACGTGTTGGTGCGGTCGACTTTTCCCTATCTCATAACGAAACACTTATTAAAAAGTTTAGATAAAGTTTTTTAAGGCACAACCAAAAACTAAACATAAAATTAATGCTTGATACAATCTGCAGGGCTATAAGCAGGAGACGTAAAAAGCAAAGAACTTAAGAGATCATTAATGAATACATTCAAGAGTAATGGACCTAGGTTTGGGTCTTCAGGCACACCGGAAACTGAACAAAAATCGGATCTGCAACCTTTCCCATTTTCTACTTCTTTGTTTACACGTTGGTGCGTTTCATTTACTTCATTTTCTCTGATATTTTTTTTCATTCTTGCCTGTTCCTCATTTGTAGTCGCCATCCTTGACCTCTCTACTTTTCAAGTCTTCAGTATTTTATTTACGTATTTATCAGTGTTCTGTAGTCTTCTTTCGAAGATTCTTCCTACAATTTTCCTTTCAATGAAATGGTTATATTTCATCAAAATTTGTGGCACTATCTGCCGGTAGGAGATTAATTTTTTAAGTGTCAAGCTTCCCAAATAATTTCATGACATTTCGACCACTAAAAGCCACGATGTGGCGGATGCATTTAAGTGAATGCATAAAATTATTTGCATAAACGATTGTTTATCACAAATACCAGTTCTTGAGCGACTTCCACGGAGAGAATATCTATTATGGTAAACATCCAAGGCTCAAAATTAAAACAATGGCCGATGGAAAAAGTCGATAACAAAGCGCGAAATCATCGGTAAGATTCATGGAATTTGGATTATGTAAGACAATCTGACTTAGTTTAACTGAAAAGATTCAAAATACCACATCGATTGTGGGATGACCAGAAGTTGTACCGATTGATTATTGCAGACAATCTGCTTCGTAGACTTTCGTAGTCGTTATTTACAGTTACTTCCCCGTTAGTGACTGGAGCCGCGATTTTGGCACTTTCACTTCATTTGCGATGTTCTATCAACTTAATGTCAGATACCCATTCCCAGCCCGGCATTCAAGAAGCCACTAAATCTATTTGGTCACTAGAGATGCTCGACGAAAGAAAGAATAATATAGACCAGCATCAGCCTTAAGAGATGATTGACACCTATCACAATTAACACGTAGCACACGCTCTTAATGCATTACAGAATCGAAGCGAGTTTACTGCACTAGAAGGCTACTATCAACACAAAGAATAAGAAATCGTTTGCATACATTTGACTTATATGCCCGAAGCGCATTGGTTTGTATTCTTTTTACTGTGGAGCATAAATGTGGGTAAAGAATAATATTATCCCAAAGTATGCGCTGCAAAGAGCCTCCAGGGGCGCCGCGACAGCCTCGCCAAAACGAAAAAAAATTGAAAAATATAATTTTACAAAAATTAATTGAACTGATCAAAAATAAACAAGCCCATCCCTCTTATTAGGACAGAAAACTTGAAACTCTTATTACTTGTACCCAATTACCTTTAAAATGATTCTCTGTTTTGTATTAATTAGTTACTATTTCTGGTCTCTCAAAATAAATGTGATTTTCTTTATTTTTCGATTTATTTACGTTTTCCTTGTCCTCCTTATTACAATTGCTAAAAAAAACAAATTTACCAACAACTATTCACAAAGTATTTAAACAAAATTAAGGTCTCATAAAAGTCTAAAAGTCAAATTTAGAGATCATAGCATAGAATCTATTTAAATTTAAGATTTTATACTTAAAATCATCAGGTCTCCAGTTTTGCTTCATATGAAGGACGCCGTCGGAAATAATCTGAATGTTAAGGGCGCCATGGCTTTAAAAAGTTTGGGAACCTGTCATAGTGAATCGAGTGACAAATCCAGATTCACTTACAGTCAGATAATTGGCATATTCTGATTTGGCGTGAACAAGACACACGCAGTAACCCACAATTGATTCTGGAAAAGCCTCAATCTAAGGGTGATGGGGGAAACGGTGAAGTTGAGATCCTCAAATTCATTGTTCTTTCCCATTAAACATTTATGAATATACTGAAACCAAAAAAAAAATGGTCTTAAATCAACTTTTTAACTATCCGCTTCTGGGATTCCGAGCTGGAACCGCGTCACTCATATATCTATCGACGTTTCGTACCCAATTGTATGGGACATCTTCGGGGCTCAACTACTTCACTGAAACGGAAGTCTACGTACCAGATCAACTTTTTAACTTTAACTTTAAGCACCATTTATTGTTGTCCGAAAGGAGTTTAAATTTTGTGAGCCCAAGGCTGTATAAGTTTTGTATTGCACAAAAGCAAATACATTATTTTTAAAATGCAATTATTACGGGACCTTTATATTTACGGGGGATTTGTTAATATATAATCTTTTAGTATGATTTAAAACATTAAAATAATAGAATTTAACTTTTTGCGTAAAAGTAAAGTTGCAAAATATACTTTCCTGAAGAAAAAACAAAATAGGAAGTTCGATAATCTGTTGTGTGGATAATATATAAGTGTACTAAGGAAGCCCAAAAAAAAGGAAAATAGGGAAAAAATCCCAATATGCAAAAACATAGTCTTTGTAATAAATCACGAAATGATGACTTTGATAAATTGAAAATCTAAGAATGTAGTCGACTGTGTGAAACAAATTTATAAGAATACATTACGTCCGTTTTTATTACATCTGAATGTGTATTAGTAAAGACAAAGTATGATTGATGGAAAGTGAATAATAGAAAATCCGAATACTGGTGTGAATTACGGAAGTTTAAATGTAAATAGTTTTATATTTGAGAAAGTGGGAAGTTATTAGAACCATCAATAATAGAGTTTTTAATACGACGTCATGTACGGAACCAAAAGCACGGACTTAAAGGTATCAATCGAATATTTATGACAATCAAAGCCTCTGAGATTTAAGAAGTTTTCACAGAAGAATAGATTCATCTTTATTATTATAGTATTCTGCGTTTTTCCATTTTGTTTCTTTGAGAAAATTGTTGGTATATAAACTAAATTTTAACTTTATCTACTGCATGAACGACCAATGCCTGAATTAATATTGATATTCTCTTGGATAATTTATAAAAAGAAATATACTTTGTGTCTGTACCATTCATAGATTTGATAATGTTGGCCTTCCTGAAGCTTGTGCGGTAAGTGATCTAAAAATCTCTTAATAAATTGCAGAAAGTTGGTCAATATAACTTCTTCACCATCACTATGCGAGCACGAAGCAGGACACTTTGTGCATAGTTAGTCTTTGACTCCACATGTATAAGGTTTTCCAATAGGGATGATATGATTTTGAAGTAACATTTCGGTCATTTGTAATATGTCATGATCTGTAATTTGTTTTTCATTGTATTCAGTAGTGTTTACAATTTCATCATGGAGAGATATACGCAAGAACAACGTTTACAAATTATTCAGTTTTATTATCAAAATAATCGTTCTCCAATTGCAACTTTTCGTGCGCTTTTGCCATTTTATGGTTGTAATAATCGTCCAAGCGTGCTCGCTATTCGTCGAATTGTTAAAAATTTTGAGGTTACATTTTCTTTACATAATTTTCAAGTGCCAATAAGACAAAGAACCGATCGAAATAATGCAAATATTGCTGCCGTTCAGGCAAGTGTTACTGAAGACCGTAATTTGTCGATTCCAAGACGTTCTCAACAATTGCGACTGTCTCAAACCACAACCTGGCGGATTTTGAGAAAGGATTTGGGTTTGCATCCCTACAAAATTGTTCTCACTCAAGAACTGAAGCCATTGGACCACCGTAAACGTGGTGAATTTGCTGATTTTGCCTTGGAACAACTTGAAAACGATAACGATTTTTTTAAGAAAATCATCTTCTCTGGTGAGGCTCACTTTCATCTGGATGGTGTGGTAAATAAACAAAACTGTCGATTCTGGTGCGAAGAAAATCCACAAATTATTTATGAAAAACCATTACATTCACCTAAATTGACAGTTTGGTGTGGTTTTTGATATGGTGGAATCATCGGCCTCCAACAAGTTGTGATTTAACACCATTAGACTATTTCTTGTGGGGTTATTTGAAGTCATTGGTCTATCGAAATAAACCAGACTCTCTTCAAGCTTTACAAGTCGATATTGAACGTGCCATTCATGACATACGACTAGATTTAGTGGAAAAACTGCTCGAAAATTGGGTTCATCGAATTCGTTCCTGCAGAAGAAGTCGTGGAGGCCATTTGAATGACATTTTATTTAGAACTTAATTGTATCGATTGTACTTCACATTAAATAAAAAAGTTTTGAATTTTCTTAACAGTAAGTGTGTGTGTTTTTTTTAAAGAAATCATATCACTCTTATTGGAAAACCTTATATAACAGGGAATCTTGAAAATTTTGTCAAAATTAGACAAAGTTTGTGTTCTTACATTCTGAATTTATATTCAACCATACTAAGACTTTATTGATTCGTTCACGTAATATGCCTAGGTACAATTAGAATCTTCATCTTCGAAGTATTTCGATTTCAGTTCAAATGCAACGGTAATATTTGTTTTATACATTTCCGATCGTAAAATACACCACTTGAATATTTACGTCTTAATTTCGAATAAATTTTTAAATTAAACCGTTTAACGTCAGAAGTTTTCGGTAAGTGCCCCAAACAAATCAAGCAGAAATTACTAAAATTAGTAAGGTTTCCAGTACAAGTCTCTGTTCGCCGTCTTATTTAATAGGAAGGCGAACTTTCAAATTGCCGTTTACCTGTTAAATTCTTTCGGAAACTTCTTTCCCTCTTTCTTTCTTGCCGATATTCCCGTTTCATTTTTCTTGTTTTTTTTCCCTGTTCGTTCTTATTTAAGTACCGAGTCTTACCCCCCGGACTCGAAATAGACAGAATATCTGTACCAGGTTTTAAAAAGAACAGGAAGCGAGGGAACTTCCGTTTATTTATAAAACAATGAGGATACCTTCCCCGAAATGAAATAAAAATTTATGAGACAGAATTTTACCTTTAAAATACATATACCTTTATTTCTTCTAAACGTTTTTTCTAACGCACACACACAGCTCTATATATATATATATATATATATATATATATATATATATATATATATATAAATCGTCCACATATATTTATCTATAGCTTCGTTTGAAGTTCACTAATTAATTTAATTTAATAAACAAACATTTATTTTTTGACACAAGCATGTATCCAAAATACATACATGCACGCTAACTAATTAAAAACAACAAATTGAAAGAAATCTAAATTAAAGAAAGGCAAATATTGCCATGGGAGCACAGCAAAATGTAACTGTCTGTTCTTATTCAGAAATAAAGTAAAATTTAAAACAAAAATGTGGTCTATAACTGAAAGAAACTCAGTTGTTCGGTTTACTTTTACATCTCGCTAGACTTTTATTGAAAATTATTAATGTAGTCAATAAAATTTGCGCGAAAAGTTTAGATGTACCTCTTAATATATAATAAACAATAATAATGTCATGTGTCAATGTAAAGTGGAGTGGAAAGTTCGTGAAATGAAAATAGAAAAAACCTGTTTGGAGCCGTGCATTGTCTTGGTGGAAATTTATTTCTTTTCTAGGCTAGACCAGAATGCTTTTCATTAATTGTTTGGTTTAATTTATTTAAAAGACTCGCGTAATATACGCATGTGATAGTTTGGACTTCTGAAAGGTAATCAACAAGAAGAATATCTTCTTGTTGATAACCTTCCGGAAGTCCAAACTATCACAGGTGTAACGAATGTCTTTAGAATCCCAAAAAATGCAAGCCATTACCTTTCCTGGAGATGGAACGGCTATTGCCTTCTTTGAGAGAGGAGAACCAGTGTGCCACCACTGTTTAACTCCAAACACGAGAAATTTACACCATTTTTTGATCAATACTGAGCTTTCATTCAAGATGTATGGTGCTCGTTCGACAGTCTTTTAACAGGAGCTTTCATTCAAGATGTGTGATGCTCGTTCGACAGTCTTTTAACAGGAGCTTTCATTCAAGATGTGTGGTGCTCGTTCGACAGTCTTTTAACAGGAGCTTTCATTCAAGATGTGTGGTGCTCGTTCGACAGTCTTTTAATAGGAGCTTTCATTCAAGAGGTGTGGTGCTCGTTTGACAGTCTTTTAACAGGAGCTTTCATTCAAGATGTATGGTGCTCGTTCGACAGTCTTTTAACAGGAGCTTTCATTCAAGATGTATGGTGCTCGTTCGACAGTCTTTTAACAGGAGCTTTCATTCAAGATGTGTGGTGCTCGTTCGACAATCTTTTCACACCATAACTTGTATTTTTTCAACAATTTCTGTTACTTTGGCAGATTTTGGAAGTTCTTTGCGTAGTGTATTTTTAACGGTTGTGCAAAAATATTTATTAACAGTGACGAAGTCGAATGTTTCAGAACAAGGATGCTCTGCAACAGCAGCTTCGATAGCAAGATACTTCTTCTTGAAAGGCTTATCGTCAATTCATAGTGAGACGTAGGAACATCTCATGAATTGACGATAAGCCTTTCAAGAAGAAGTGCTTAATTACACCACGAGTTTCAACACTATCTGTCTCGTCAAAAACTTCGAGATGCTCTTTATTAACCTCCTCGTGACAACGACGTAGTTGAAGTTGTCAGGCAGAGAATTCGGCGCAACCCACGCAGCCATTCTGAAACTGCGCTATCTATTCGTCGTTCTAAGAACTTTTCAATTCAGGTTCATAGAATAATAAACAATGAGTCGACCTTGAAATGTCAAGGAAATTCTACTAAATACGTATCAGTTGGTTTGATGACAATGATTTAAACGCAAAGATTATTATTTTTATCATTATATGGAAGAAAGTTAATAATGCTTAATCTTGAGTTTATATTTAACTTCATCAAAATGAATCCCAGCTTAAAATTTTTAAAACTGTCAATTATTGAAAACATCCTGCTTTTTCACAAAATAAGTTTTTTTTATTTAGAAAAACCAATTGTAGATTTCGTATAAAACTTGTTTTATGAAAAGTAAAGCAATTTATTTCAGTAATTTATTAGTTTTTCATACGTGCTCAACTACAATATAGTGATCAAAACTATCATTTATCAACTAATCAATTTAAAAAATATAGACATAGAGATTTTAGAAAGAAAATTTAATATCTCTACAGTCTACCTCTCCGTGAATAAGAATCTAAATCATCTTCGAAAGGTGACTGCCAAACTAGATGCACCGAAGCTTCTTTTAAAACCTTCCTCGACGACTGGTATGGCTTTCGCATTTTTGGGTAGTTCAAACATTTATTCTACTAATGCTTCTTCACTCTGATATAGGTCATTTTCGTGCAATTATTTTTCATAACTTTCGGCGTGGATTATCTCAACAAAAATGCATCGATGAGCTGAATTATTTATATGGTGATGAAGCACCATCGAAAACTACAGTATATTGTCGGTATAGTGAATTCAAACTTGGACGGCGTTCTTTGGACGATGAATTTCGTGAAGGTTGTCCCACAAATGTTGTTGTGTCGGAAAACAATAATGCAGTGTCTGAATTGATAATGCAAGACCGTCATGTGACATACCGTGAGATCGAGGCATCTCTAGGTATTAGTAATACCAGCGTGCATAACATCCAGCATGAACATTTAGCCGTTAAGCTAACGTTGGGTACCACATAATTTGACAATCGCTTAAAAAAAGGACTCGCGTCGATTGGTGCCAAAAAATGCACAAAAAATACAATGGCGATGCTTCAGAGAACATATATAAAGTCATCACAGGTGATGAATCTTGGATCTATACGTACGAGCCCGATAGTAAACAGCAGTCGACTGTGTGGGTATTCCAAGATGAGCCAAAACCAACAAAAGTTGTTCGCGCTCGAAGCACACACAACCAAATGGTCGCCTGTTTTTTCGGAAAAACCGATCACGTTACAACCGTGCCTCTAGAGAGTTGTAGAACGGTCAATTTCGAATGGTACACAACTATTTGTTTGCCAAAAGTTTTTGAAGAAATAAGGAAACAAACCGAAAACGACAGATCATTCTCCACCGTGACAATACTAGCTCTCACAGGTCGGTTCAAGCAATTGAATATTTCACCGGGCTGAACATTGAATTGATGAACCATCCGCCGTACAACCCTGATCTAGCACCCTGTGATTTCTTTTTGTTTCCACACGTGAAGAATAAACTTCGTGGTCAACGGTTTTCTACGCCGGAAGAGTCAGTTGAGGCATTCGAAACTCACATTTTGGAGTTTCCTTCTTCATAGTGGCACCAATGCTTTTTGGATTGGTTTAAACGAATGCAAAAGTGCATTAATTTTCAAGGAGTATATTTTGAAAAGCAATAAAACTATTTTCGAGAATAAAAAATTCTTTTTTGTTTGCTATTATTGCTAATATTGGTCAAATCTGATATTAAAGAAATTTAAGTGTTAACGAATAGACGTATGAGGAATTTGCTCAGGATACTCTGACCAAATATATTAATTAATAAACTTCTTTAGAAAACAAGGAATAAATTGTAATTAGATAAGAAATTTAAAAAGGGAAATGACGAATATTAATGTAGCAATCAGAGACATCGTTAGAAAGCAATCCCTAAATGAACTCTCCTGTAGGATAAAGAGGAAGACAAAATCTTAGAGATAACTTAATATGAAAGAACTAAAAGGAAAGGAAAATTATATTCCTTCCGTGGAATTGCGTCTAAAATAAAAAAAATTCTATCTAAAGAAACGTTTAAATAATTTATTTATGCTGATATTGATTGCGCCTGTTAAAAATATTTTTGAATCACCGTGTATATTCACATACATTGCCATTAATCACGTTTAATAAAAACGTATATTTCTTGAATGTAGAAACATATAAATGTTTTGCCGTTTATCCCGCTTTTAATTTGAAAACATAATTCGTTTTTGTAGCATTTTCATTAAATTAAAGCGGATTGTTCAGACTTATCCGTCACACATTGTCCTTAAATTATGAAGCCTATTCTTATCGTTCCACTTTACTTGCTACAGATGTATTATTTCAATTTTTCATGCGATGATATACGAGGGCTAGTCAATAATAAAGAAAATCCCGTTTTTCAACTTGTCATAATTCTCAAAATTTACCTTAATTTCGATCGTAAGGACAATCGCAACTTGAATGGAAAATGAAAAAGTTTCTATCTTGCTTTGAAAAATGGAAAACGTTGAGTACTGAGCAGTAATTACGTTCATAGTTTTAAATAACAGAACAAGCTATAGTCTAATTATGAGTGCCAATTTCTATCTATGGCGACCATGGACATGTGACTTTAAGCTTGGCCCAGCCAATATATTTTATGAACAGCGCAATATACGCCTACAAGAATGTATACTACAGAAATTATAAAAAAAAGTACATAATATGAAGTAGTGAAATAGCAGATGCTCTACATACTTCATATCAATTAGTAGTTTTGATAAATTGTGTACGAAAAATTATATCCTATATGGGCGTCGTATTGATTGATTCTGGATCACAAACACGAACGTAACAGCTGAAGAAACCTGATACACCAATAAAAACCGGAAATGAAGCAGTAATAGTAGAGCTTCGAAGCAGCCAAGGACCGTACAAATGACTGAAAGGGTTATGGCTGCTATCTTTTGGGACTACAGTTGAATTCTTCTTATAGATTATCTTCAGAAAAGGTAAAACGGTAACAAGCAAATACTATACATTCCAACTACACGACGCAACACAACATAAAAGGCCCCACTTAAAGGGAAAACGAGTCTTTCTTTAGAATAATGCACGTGTTCATACTTCAACTGTCTCAATGGCAAAAAAAAACTACATTTAAAATTCCTTTCGTATCCAGCTCTCTCCATAGATTAGCTCAGATTTTTTTCCTTCTTCTCAACGTGAAAACGTGACTCACTGGACAAGAGATTTGATCTGAATGAGTAGGTAATCACTGCAACTAACTGCAGGAATGAAAAGAATTGAATATCTATGTGCTAAATGTAACGAGTAACAAACAGGATACGTTGAAAAATAAAATAGTTTTTTTGCTTTTTCTTGTCGAGAATCACTAAGTATTGATCTGCCCTCGTATATTAGTAGTCGTTACCTTAGCGCGCATTTGTATCAGCGCTAAATTCATTTGAAAAGTCCGTTTTAATTTCATTAAATTTTCGTCACGTCCTTGACTAATTGTTTGCCAGAAGTTAAATTAAATAAAGGCTGTTGTTTTTCTTTTTCAGCACATTGTTATCGGTCTCCTTTTCTTACTCTGTCTCTCCTTCTCGGGACTTCGTTTTTCTTATCTAAGGACGCTACATGATTAATATGCACTGAGCGAATTTTCAAGGCATCATATAAATAGTTATTTAGTAACTTATTAAAAGGAAACTCGAAATGCATGTAATGTAGTTAAAAACCCGGAGTTACTCCATAAAGTTTAGGGCGAAGCAACCATTACACGTTAGAGACATTTTATCAATAAACCAAACAGTAATTACATGCTTATTATATCTATTGGGTTGGCAACTAAGTACTTTCGGTTTTGTAGTAGAAAATAAAACACTTTTTCTTTAAACAAAGAATAGTTTTTAATCAATTATATGTTTTCCATTTTGCTCAATGACCTTTCGCCATCTTTCTTTCAGCTGCATGATTCCGCGCTCGTAAAATTTCTGGTCCTTATCAGCAAAAAACTGAACCAGGTGCGAGTGAAGGTCATCGTCATTTGTGAAAGTTTTACCATTCAAAGAATTCTGAAAACTTCGAAATAAATGGTGATCAGATGGTGCCAGATTAGGGCTGTATGGGGGATGTGGCATCACTTCCCAGCCAAGCTCCAATAGTTTCCCACGAGTCGCCAAAGATGTATGAAGCCTTGCATTATCTTGGTGGAAAACCACACCTTTCCGATTTGACAATTCTGCCCGTTTTTCTTTGATTGCTTCATCCAGTTTTATTAATTGTTGACAGTAAACATCAGAATTGATCGTTTGGTTCCTTGGAAGCAGCTCAAAAAACACAACACCTTTGCAATCCCACCAAACTGACAGCATGATCTTTTTTGGATGCAATTCAGCTTTCGATGTGGTTTGAGCTGGTTTATCGTGTTTGCTCCATGATCGTTTTCGAACTCTGTTACTGTACAGGACCCATTTTTCATAACCAGTGATGATTCTTTTTAAGAAAGGGTCGGTTTCATTTCGTCTAAGGTGCATATCGCAAAAGTTGATTCTTTGTGTTAAATGAATGTCTTTCAATTCGTGAGGTACCCAAATATCAAGCTTCTTAACTAGCCCAAGACATTTTAAATGTTTTTCAATTGTTGTGCGCGATACATGTAGCCTCTCCGCAACCTCTCGAACAGTTATATGACGATCCTCTTCAATTATGACTTTGATTTGGTCATCATCAACTTCAGTAGGCCGACCAGAACGTTGCTCATCTTTGAGGGAAAAGTCTCCAGAATGGAATTTTTTATACCAATTCTGACACGTGCGCTCTGTTAAGCAATTAGCACCATAAACTTCACATATCTTTTTGTGAGCCGCAGCAGCTTTCTTTCCTTTACGGAAATAAAATAGTAAAATATGTCGAAAATGTTCGTTTCTGCACTCCATTTAAAATTAACCCACAACCAATAGCTTTAATAAAAATCACGCACTACTTGCTTCTGAAGTTACGTCAATGTGACTAGTATCACGCGACAAACGGTAAAGTACAGCACTAACATACGTTATACAAAAAATAAAGCAACGCTCTCTATCAGTAAAAACCGAAAGTACTTACTTGCCAACCCAATACTTTTAAATACTCTTCATTCCAATTTATGCAATATTCTAAGTTAGGTCTTGGAAGATGTATCATTAAGTTGTATATTTGTTTTCTAAACGAGCTTTCTGAGTCTACAAAACATGTAACCCTCATTACTTAAGTCTCTTATAAATCATTTCATCCAACTAGCCTTTCTTTATCTGCTTTCGAACATTTAGGCTTTATCTTTTTATTTTTTGATAGGAAACTAAACGTTCTTCCTAATTTTGGTATCCTCATTATATTTATTTAACTTTTTTAAAATAGAATGCGTCATCTATTAAAAAAAATATGCATCGGTAAGGTAGATCCTTCACCAATGTTATGTCACAATGTCATGGACATTTGCATCATTATAAACAGAGAAATTGCGCATAAAGTGACAGTATGTATTTGGCATTGGTCAAACAATGAATTTTAAACAAGACGGTTGTACGGACGTAAATGACAACGAACATCCTGGTGCAGAACAATCTGTAGTTGTGGAAAGTAACATTGGATTTATGTGTGAATTTGTTAGAAACGAGCCGAAATCCTTATTGCGATACGTGGGAATGGAATTAAATATTACCAAAAATTCAATTCATCGTATCTTGACATAGCATTTAGGAGTGAGAAAGATTTGTGCAAGGTTTGTACCACCCAAGCTAACTGAAGTCAAAATTGTACAGACTTGATTAAAGACTCAAAAAAGGACGAAAACTTCAGATATTCTATTGTAACTGGCCATGAGGCGTGGTGTCGTCAATATGATTCAGAGATCAAGCGTCAAAACTCTGAGTGGAAGCATCCAAGCGAAGAAAGACTGAAAAAAGCCGTTTGGGAAGTCAAAATTGAAGACAATGTTGATTTGTGTTTGTGAATCAAAAGGCATAGCGCGCAAAGAGTTTGTACCAACTAGTCAAACAGTCAATGCTGTATATTATCTTGGTGATATGAAGCGTCGTTTGGTGCGTATTCGTCGTGTGCGCATTCAATATCGTGAAAATGGTCACTGGCCTTTCTTACATGATGATTACCATCTCATCGCTCAAAGCTTATCACTGATTTTCTACCCACAAATGGCGGTTTAACCATTAACCATTCACCACATTTACCGGATTTGGCTCCATGTGATTTCTATCTATTCTCCAAACCACATCTGGAAAAGACAGCATTATGCCGACGTCGAAGCCATTAAAAAGGAGTCTGAACTTAAAAATTGATTCGACATGTTAATTGACCGTGCAAAACGTTGTATTGAGGCCGAAGGCGACTACTTTGAATAAAATAAATGAATTTTACCAACACACTAAGCGTTTTCTTTATTTTAAAAAAGTTCGATTTTCTCTGCGACAGACTGTGTATGTAGACTTTACTTGATCTTTATCGATTCACCATGTAAATATGTACATACTAACTTTGTTTTGAATATTTCTCGAACAGAAATTGTCGTTTCATATGCTACGACTTAAAAGGTTATAATTCAAAAGATTTTGGAGGACGCACTTACGTCAGTGCTTAAGTACTCGTTTAAAATAGAATGGTATTATACATTTCTCTTCCTACCTTGAAGTTCGCAGAGATAAAATAATACCTGATAAACCCACTCAAAATGCCACTTTCGAAACTTCACGCGTTACGACGCCAACTTTCCCTGCTTCTTTTTAGAACCAGTCAAACATCTATCAAGACACACATTCAGAGTGTAAGGGTAGCTAAACAAATGTTGTTCCTAAATTAATTTGTTCGTACAAAAAAAGGAAAAGAAACAGGGGATCGTGACAGTTTGCATCTTGTTTTACAGGCTTGCCTGCTCCGTATTGCTAATTTAATACAATTATGGAATTCGCTTCCCCTGCAAGTCATGGTAAAATTGCGAAATGTTTGTGATTAGAATTTCGATTAGTTTTACAATTGGATAAGTTCATTTTTGTTCAATTTTGCGCTTAAAATTTTTAGAAGTTTTATATTACTATGGTGTTGCTAAAATAAAAACAAGACTAGTTAAAAAAAGGTACAGCCACAGCAGAAGATGTCCAAAAACAGGCATGTTGACATAATAACATCCCTATATAAAGATGGGATAGTAAAGACTGCATAAACTACAGACCATTGATCTGACAGTAGTTAAGCAATTTCCGGAGTCTACCAGAATGACTTCAGATAAGGTAGATATTTATAAATGCTATAAATACATTGAAACAAATATTCTAAAAAGAATCGTAATATAAAGAGAACCTATTGCTTTAGTTAATTTAAAAACTACTTTGGTACAGTCAACAGGAACACGTGAAAAAAGGGTTAAAGGAATTAAAAACACTGGGGATATCCCCAAAAATACGAAATTTCAGAAATTTCCAAAGACAAAGGCCTAGTTTGAGGTAAATAACAATTTATATCGCCAACATTGTTTAATTTGATTTTGGGAGAAGTTATAAAAAATTGCAAAATTAGATAAAAATATAATGGCTAATCAGATATAAATAATTATATGCATACTATCTAACAATAACAAAGAATACAAAAGCTTAGTTAAAACTAGAGAACTTCTAAACAGAGGAAGATAAATTTGGAATGGAAATAAATAAGAAACGAAAAAATGTTTGAGAATGGGAAAAGAGGAAGGTCTAATTTTGAAGAAATCGCTTTGACTTGGGGGTTACAATCAGAACAAAAAGATTAAAAAGATAAAACTTATGATAGAAACAAGTCACTACTGAGCAAGAAGAACAAAAATATATAAAATCAATTATTACTTATACAATGGAAACAATGACAATGGACAGAAAAGAAGATTTCAAAATAATGTAAAGTAAGTGTGAAAAAAAATTGAGACCAACGCCGGGGTAAAACAATGGTAAGGGCGTTTGACTTCGAATTAGTTATATAGAAAAGTCAAAGTCTTTAATCGTTTTTCATCTCGAAGGTGATCGGTACTCTTCAGTACTGAAGAAGAATAATCAACACTGCTTCCCTCTTACGGCGAGGAGAGAAGTTAGTAATAAAGCCATGGAGCACTTTATACACACTAAATGCACACTGACGCGATCGGGACAAGGAAAAGACCTGCTGTTACGGGATCAAAACGAGCACTTTTGTTCAAACGATTGCGAATATCTCAGGAACGAAAAAAGATATAAAATTCTGGTTTGAAGCAGCGTAACAAGCGCGTCATGATGCTTACGTAAACACCGAAAAAAACGACCATTGTTGAAAGTAAGTTTCGGAGTCATCGGACCAAAACGAGCAATTTTGTCCAAACGATTGCGATCCAGTTGGGTCAAAATAAAGTAAGATGGAGAGGTGGTAAGAGAAACGAAGAAACAGAAGATTAGATCGCGATCTAGTTGGGTAAAAATAAAATAAGATGGAGAGATAGGAAAAGAAACGAAGTAACAGAAGACTGGATCGCGCTCCAGTTGGGTAAAAATAAAATAAGGTGGAGAGGTAGGAAAAGAAACGAAGTAACAGAAGACTGTATCGCGCTCCAGTTGGGTAAAAATAAAATAAGGTGGAGAGATAGGAAAAGAAACAAAGAAACAGAAGACTGAATCGCGATCCACTTGGGTAAAAATAAAATAAGATGGAGATTTGGGAAAAGAAACGAAGAAACAGAAGATCAGTCTGAGGGAAAATTACAATTGATAAGACGCATGAACAGGAAATTCACTGAAACGATTATTAGGAAGATAACATAATGAACTATAATGTAATTCAGGAATAAAGGAATATCGAGAAAAAGGTAAAGGGATGCTTCAGAGTAAGTTACACAATCGATCAGGCTTAAAAACTGACAGCTTTGGATTATTCCCCATGCAAATTTATTTTGTAATGGCTACGTGATAAGTTAATTCACAAGGTTCGAATGGCTTTTTAATGATGATGCTCGCATTGTAGAGGAAACGAAATGAATAAAACCACACACTTCAGTGTGCGTTTGGTTTTGGCGGAAGTAATGCACGGAATTTTTCATATGAGCTTTACCGCGAATCCAGATGTGACACGGTGCTTAATAGTGTGCTGATGATGACAACTTAGTTGTCGAAATTGTATACAGAGTGTAAACACTGATGTGGTAAGGGCTCTTTTGCCTTTTTTGATTAATTCAATTAACAACAGTCTTCAACAAAATTTACCTTGAAATGTTCATGATTTCTTCTTTAAATTTGTATTTATTTTTATTATTAAAATTGAAATTATTATTCAAATATTTCATCAGATATTTTTACGAAAGTTAAAAGATGAAATTATTGAAGTTTATTTCAATGTTAGAGCAATTACTTTGCCTTTATTGGCGAACTAAAAATTCTCAATTGAATATTTCGCATTTTCAGGCATTACTTAACAATAATTGAACACGATTATGTCCTTTTTCACTTGCATATACAAAAAGCTATCCGTTTCCGTCTATTCCGACGCCTATTTACAGTCAAGCTTGTATGTGCGGTCAGATACATTGCACTGAGCTATTGTAAATCAAACAATGATATGAAGTTGATTCAATGCATAAGAGAATTGTTACTGTGATTGTTCAAACTTCAGCAAACAATTAAGCCCTGTATTGTTCTAATATTCTGATGAATTTGTACTATCAATTGATCGCGCCACTACAAACAAACGAAAATCGAACAGACACGCACGCATACACACACACACACACACACGCACGCATACACAAAACAGACACGCGTACAAAAAGTAATGGCTTTATCGCTTTTGTTTGTCTTTTTCTCCTCTATAGGATCACCCAAGTGAGCAGCTAAATACATCGTTTTCCAATAAGTGTTTGATACAATCTTGCTTTAAATTTTTCGTAATGTATTATCTCATTTTTAATGAAATTGATATTTATTTATGTATATTCATTTAAAAATGTTGACAAAATAATTTAAACCTGCAGTATACGTGGGACGTCCTTTAAGTTTTGCATAGTGGGGCGTAGAGGACGCCACTAACCAAATGTCAGTACTAAAAATTAACCTCGATCTTTAGTTAATCTAAATCCAAAGTTTCAGTGGGTTACCTGTTGTATTGTAGCTATAACGAACTGTCAAATTTGACAAGTTAGTTGAAAAATGGAACTAAACCGAGAACGTTTTCGCTGTATAATTTTCAAAGACAATTATCTGCATAAAAGTAAATAAAAAGAAAACTTGTGTAACGCAGACTGTTTTTCAAAAGTTCCACATGTAATTGGAAAACGAATATATACAGTACTGTGCAAAAGAAATAAGCACCTTGAATTTTACAAGAAACTATTATAAAAGGATAGATAATAATCTTACACAAGTTGAAATTTTTTTTAATTTATGAAAACTAACACACATTCATAAACAACTTAAATTTTCAATATTTTGTATGACCACCTTTATTTTTTATTTTATCCTGCATTCTTCTTGGTAGGCTTTCCATTAATGAATTAATGAAATTTTCAGGAATATTGTACCATTCTTCCTGTAGTATGTTCCACAGTTCGTTTTTGTTCTTTGGCACCCTTTCACACTTTTTCCTGTCAAGATAACCCCACACATGCTCAATAATATTTAAGTCAGGACTTCGAGATGGCCTTATCATTAGTCTGCAATACCCCATTTGTTTCCTGCTGTGTTAAATAAGTTGAGTTTTGAGGTATGCTTGGGATCATTATCTTGCTGTAGAATGAAATTATTGCCAACAAGTCGCTGCCCTGATGCTATGGCATGTTCTTCTAATGGTACTTTGTATTTCTCACCAGTTAATTTACCCTCTATTTTTACAATTTCACCCACACCTGCTGCCGAAATATAATCCCAAACTTGGATAATGCCTCCTCCATGCTTTATGGTAGTGTGTAAACATGGTTCCAATAACGATTCACCAGGGCGTCGTCTAACATACTAACGTCTGTTCGTTCCAAATAATTGATATTTAGATTCGTCAGTCCAAAGTGCTTGTCGCCACTCATTATATCCCCAAGTTTCGTGGTCTCTGGATAATTTTAATCGTTTACCTCTATTACTTCGTCGCAGTAAGGGTTTTCTCACGGTCACGCATCGCGTCAAGCCTGATCTGAGTAAGTATCGCCTTACTGTTGGAGCATGTACCGGAGTACCAAATGTTCACGCAAGATCTTGAGCTACTTCTGCGCTAACTTTTTTACGATTTCTTAAGGAACTAACTTTTAAAAACTGTGCATGAGCTTTACTGAGCTTTTTCGGACGTCCACACTTTGGTCTATCACTTACACTGCCGGTTTCAGTTTTTATTGCTTGTTGCACGGCATACCGGGAACATTTCACTATCTGTGATATTTTCACTTGACTATTACCCTCTTGGTGTAAAACAATAATTTTATTTCTTTCTAGTAATGCTGTTCTTCATTCTTTCCTTAAAACGAAAATTTCACTCGTAGGCGTGTTTTTTAAGAATCTAAACAAATTCTATTGTGGAACCACTCTGTATCGTTTCTACCACTAAATTAAAAACAAAATCTTATAGATAAATAGCTGTCTTTTGAAATTTGATCGCAGAGCATTGTGGTGCAATAAAATTGATTACTTTAATCCTCTCATCGGGCGGTCGATCTCACCCCTACGCGGAAGTATGATGTGCTAAACTTGGAAATTTCCAGTGATTATATTTCTACCAATAAGTAAATCGTTCTTGGAAAGATGGATTAAGTATTATAAATGAAATTAACTCAATAATTATTAGTAAAAACGTTTTAGTAAATAAGTTTTGGAAAATATTGTTAGGTGCTTCTTTCTTTTGCATAGTACTGTACGTACACAATGCACAGTAATTAATTTTAATATAAAAAAGATTTTCAATTTAATGCGAAATTACGTAATGAACTTGATGCCGAGAACGTGAAGATATAAGCGATGTTTAATATCAGGGAAATGAGTGTTTCGGATTTTCTTTGCTGAATTTGAAATTATGAGTGGTAATGGGTCAAAAGCTTTTCAGGGGTGAGGACGGCGACGACTACGACGAACCGTGCTCGGCAAGATTGAAATGTTCTGTGAGGCAAACTGAATGAAACGCGACGAATCGATGCAGCATGCACGGAGGCGGAAGCGAACCGAGGCAAGGGAACTGCGTAAGTGTATTCTTTAAAACTGAAGCTATTTGTCAAACGTTCGGATAACGATCTCGAGTCAGTCTGGAAACTGGAATTCCACGGGATTATTAATATTTGACTGCTAATATAATTATTTATTGGGTCGATTAACGCTCTGCTACGGGAACAAACGTCCAAGGGGGAAATTCTGGATGTGTTTATTTATAAAGTTTCCCGTTAAAATTAATTACACTCAATTAATCTTCTATTTACGAAATTTCGACTTCTTCATTTGTTAGGATATATTGCGATGAAACGATTTGGAGCAATTAAGAGTAGGT
Organism: Dermolepida albohirtum; assembly: GCA_031893035.1. Lineage (NCBI taxonomy): Eukaryota > Metazoa > Arthropoda > Insecta > Coleoptera > Scarabaeidae > Dermolepida > Dermolepida albohirtum. Next base: position 48,140 of record JAVIWB010002391.1, read on the forward strand.
ATTTAATAAGTTTTTACTTTCCCTGTTAATATACGAGAATTATTTTTTAAATTAAAAAAATACCGTAAATATTAAATAAAAATAAAATTCCATATTCTAGTTTTATACATAATTTCTATTGTATGGCAAGGTCACACAATACGCATCACAATTTACTGTTGTGTCTCTTGGCATAAAATCCACCAACAAAATCCCTCTCCTGTCCCATAGACCAGTTGCCATGATCTTTCGTGCTAAAATTGTCTGCTCGGCGTTCACTCTGGTTGGCGACGATGTATGCCTCCATTCCATTGACCGTCACATGGATTCAGGAATCGTATGTGATACCCAAGTCTTCTATCCTGTAACAATGTGGTCCAAGAATACATCTCCTTGCTGATCGTATCGAGTCGAAGACGATAAAGTACAGCACCATCTTTTTATTTTATAATCATCAGAAAGCAGTTTTGGAACCCACCGACACCACAATTTTCGATACGAATGGTGTACAAAACTGACTTTGAAACATACAGCACCATCTTTTTGTTTTATGATAATGAGAAAGCAATCTTGGAACCCAACGACAACACAATTTTCGATATTTCAGTTTCTCTGAGACAGTGGTGTTCATCACTCCGCATCAGAATTGTTTTATTATGTCTCTCGCCATAAAATCCACCAACAAAATCCCTCCCCTGTTCCAGAAGACCAGTTGCCATGATCTTTCGTGCTGAAAGTGTGTGCTCGACTTTTACTCTGGTTGGCGACGATGTGTGTCGCCATTCCATTGACTGTCACTTGGATTCAGGAATCGTGTAAGGCACCCAAGCCTCATCTCCTGTAATGACGTGGGTTAAGAATACATCTCCTTGCTGATCGTATCGAATCAAAGATGATGAAGCACAGCACAATCTTTATATTTTATAATCATCAGAAAGCAGTTTTGGAACCCACCGACAACACAATTTTCGATATTTCAGTTTCCCTGTAACAATGGTGTACAAAACTGATTTTGAAACGTTGAGAAACCTCCGGCGTGACATGGAGTTTTCTTCAGTAAGCATCAGAATTGATTGTTGTGCCTCTTGCCATAAAATCCACCAACAGAATCAAGACCAGTTGCCATGACCTTTCGTGCTGAAATTGTCTGCTTGGATTTCACTCTGGTTAGCGACGATGTGTGTTGACATTCCGTTGATTGTCACATGTGTGAGACACCCAAGTCTCATCTTCTGTAACGATGTTGTCCAAAAATACATCTCCTCGCTGATCGTATCGCGTTGAAAACAACAAAGCACATCCCAAATTTTTATTTTGTGATCATCAGAAGGTAGTCTTGGAACCCACCGATACAATTTTCGATAATTTTTTTTAATTAATAATTTTAATTTTATTCCCACAAGTTGTATGATGTATCTTAAGAGAAGTATAGATGAAATTTAAAAGAATGTTTTGAAGAATATGAAGAAAATTTCTACCATTGATACTAATATTACAGCAGTACTAACAATCAATACTTAAGCAAAGAGTCTATCTCTAGCTTTTCTTCAGTTATTGCCACCAGCACATTCATAGTCAATATCATAATCACAGTTATTATTTTCATTACCCATTTGTATAATTAAGTCTTCAGTTCTTTTTCTAAGTTCTGTTTTTGTGTTTAACTTTTTCTATTTCAATTTGTTTTTGGGATTTTAAGGTTCAATTCCAACAACTGGATAAATTACGAATTTCTCTTGTAAAACAGTTGCTAAATGACCTAAATTTAAGTTCGTTTCAAGCGAAAATTATTCGGCAAAAGCGAAATCAAAATCTGTAAATTACACAAAAACAAATGAACCACATAAATACATATATTTTGATTCCCACTTAAGCAGATAACTGTTAAATCAGAATTTAATGAACTTATACGATAGTGTGTGGTGTACAGCTGCATAGCATAGTTTGCGTCAAATTTAGAGACACAACGGAGTTAGTTCAGATACAAAATTGAATAACTATAAGTTGTGCGCGTTGCATGTATGTATGTACATATACAAAGTGCTTGTGTGCGCGCCTGTGTGTACATACGGGTCCCGAATGTACAATGTCATAAACAGCAATATTATAGAATGTGTTTCCATGCTTCAAGTGAACCCGTATATAGGTGGTGGCTATAAAACACAAAGCCGTGACACTATAAATGTGTTTGTCCTTTAATATTTTTCATTTCCTCGGAGCATTTATTACACGAATTGAAGTTTAAATTTAATTAAAAATGTATTATCACTCCTACGTATGGTTCGTATGTATGCTGCAAAAATATTCGTTGTATCATACGAAAATATAACTCGTAACTTTTTGTTGATCTTTATTGGATATTCCGGTATATACAGAAACATGTTCTTTTGAATCGCGTTTTATGAAATATCATCCTGAAATACTATGAATATTACGTGGGCGGATCAATAATCAGTGAGCCTGATAAAAGACGACAACACTAATAGAAAATTTTATTAGTTTCTCGACTTGGCATTCCTTCAAAATGTAACTGCCAAAATTCGCTTTCATTCTGCGAACGGTTTTTACCGTGTTTTTAAATATGTGTAGCAGCGTATTTTTAACGAACAGGACAAAAGATGAAATCAAAATCTAGTTAGAATCTGCTTATGAGAACCAATATTATTAATTGATAAAGTGGCCGCCCGGAGAAGGGTATGAGAACAGGTTCGAGTCCTGTACTCAGTCAAAATCATCTTCTTGCTGGACCTTTTCTAAGAATACTGCTGTTATGAATAATTCACTGATCTAACGGCTAGCAATCAGATGTGGTGTTTGGTGGCATGAAAATAATCTTAACATTGCGTTATCCAGAAATGCTAAGACATTTCTATTTTGTTTTCTTACATTTTCTTCAAATTTTTTTAGCCACGAAGTTATGATCTCTGTTGTCATCCAAGCCTTTTTATTGGACATCCATTCTAGTGACAATTTGTTGAGATAAGGTCCTTCAAAATAACGAAAGTGTTTAGTTTTTCCAATAATTAACGGATTTTCCCTGTCACCAGGGATTTACACAAAAAAGAATTGTCAATCTTTGCAGTTTTTTACCAGTACATTCATCGCCTTTTACAGCGAAAGATTTGTTCGATATTGCACCGTAAAAAAAGGCTGGTTTCGTCAGCGTTGTAAACATTTTTTGGGCAAATGATAAATACTCCTACAATAAAATTTGTAGCTTTGCCTTCTAAGCTTCAACAGTGTTTGAGGAATCATCAGCTGCCCTTCTGCGAATTGTTTTAAAGCTTATACTAGATCTTTTTACAAAATTTTCCAAGCTACCTATTTGAAGCTTCAAAATTCGTGATTTTTAAACTTTCCGTGCTTCCAATTTCTACAATAATGTTTGAAGCTTGCTTTCCAAAGTTTGGACAGTATCCGGAAAATTATCATTTGCCTTTTCGCAAATTGTTTTAAAGCATACACTGGGTCTTTGACAAAATTTTTCAAGCCACCTCTTTGAGGCCATAATTTGTGAATTTTAAACTTTCGGGTGCTTCCAATTCCTACAATAATGTTTGAAGCTTTGCTTTCCAAGCTTCGACAGTATTCGGAAAATTATCACTTGCCTTTTCGCAAATTGTTTTAAAGCTTACACTGGGTCTTTGACAAAATTTTTCAAACCGCCCATTTGAAGCTTTAAAATAAGTAATTTTTAAACTTTCGAGTGCTGCATGGTGATGTTTTTACTTTCAGCTCTACAAAAGCAATTGTAAAGTATTTGATCAATTGCCAAACCTTCAGTTTTAGAAAATTTTCCGTTTTGCTCTGTATTTGAACCTTATTCAAAGAGCCTCTTTAAGTCCGATTTACTTTTTATAATTTCTTTAACTTGGGTGCTTCCAACATCAAAATTTTCAGTTAACTTTCTTACACTGGTTACTTTTCACCATCCATAATAATATCAATTTTCTCTTTAAGAAACAAACGTTTCCTTTTTAACGACATAATATGTAGTTGTATGTAACAGTATCACAGTTGAACATACACTAATTTAAAAAATACGCAATCAAGTTTTTGTAATTTGTATTCAAATAAACTTCTATGTACTTAAAAATTCGTCTTTATCGAAGGAATTCCATATATTTTTCAAACAAAATAGGATAATAATCTTTTACGCACTACCTCGGAGATTTGCTTTTAATCATTACTGGATTTGCATTATATACGGTTGTCGACAAAACAATTTATGACCGCTAATAAGAGGTAAAATTACAGGTATTTTTACCAGAAAAATTTAATCGAAGCGAGCGTGATCGCTTTTGAGGGATTCCACTATTGAAAGTGTTTTTCCCCATTGGTTTTAGAATTTGAAAAGTAACCGTTACTAGAGGTGTTCGCTTTTAAGAGGTGGTCATGAAGAGAGCGTTTACTGTATATCTATATTTTTTACCTACATTGTGTATTCCAACAATATACAAAATTATCTTCCCCGTTACATTACTTCTTATCGGCTAATCTTAGAAATATAAATATAATTTAAACAAAGTAATTACAAAACAGTCAACTAATTAAACAAAAAAAACAAATATTGCGAATTAGCAAATAAAGAATAAACTTTCTGACATAATCTAAATGAAAAATCTCCTGCACCTCCGTTCTTTGAGGAAACAAAGGTGAAACACAAAAGATTACACCATTATTTAAGATTATTATTTAAATTTAAGGGTTTATACTTAAAGGGAAATATAACCGGTTCTTTGTCTTTTTTTTTTGGTTCCACGCGCCACGTTTTATGTTTTTTTTTGTTGTTTGTGTCTCCGGCCGTTTAACGATGCGAATTTTAAGTAGCACGTTGACGTTTTCAACCATGCAAATATGTTTGTAGATACGTTGTGTTTGTTTTCTGTAATTTAGACTATTTAACCTATTCCACGCCATAAAGCCTTCTAATGGAATAGAAATTGGTTTTTAATATAGCAAGTAGATTACGTAGATATACATTTAATGCGTCATCGATTTAAAAGAAATTGAAATCATAAATATTAGAAATGTGGTAAAATGGGTTTTTATATTATGCTTTCTACCTCAAAATGGTGCTTTTATTATCGTCTTCGATCTAGTCCTAATTGAACAACCCTTGCCATTAACAATCTACGACAAAAATTAATATTCAATATAAAAGGTCAAAGAAACAGAATACGTAAGGGTACAAACAACGGAAGCTATTTGGGAGAAACTCCAACAAAAGTGCTACGAGCAGAAACTTTACATCGAGTGGCTAAATTTAGAAATAATTATACCATATGTTCGCGAAATACGAATCATAAATAGGAAACAAAAGAAGAAGGGTCAGAAAAAGGGTGATCTTAAGGATCTGCTGGAATTAAGATAGGCAATCAGTAATGAAGGAGCAACACACATAAGAAAGTGGTAGAAATGTGTGGAATATCCACAGTTACCTCCATACCAGTGACCTCATGACAGGAATACCTATAGACGCATGTGCGAAAGTGCCTTACAAATACTTAGAAGTAAAAAGGTAATTCAGAAAGAAATGATTGAAAAGAATAAAGGAAAACAAAAATATGTTAGTGCTCAAAATTCACAATTGGAAGCAAAGGATCAGAAGCTACGGAAGGAGGTCATTAGTGAATTTGTATCCAAACACCTTTAAAGCTGTTGTATAATTAGCAATAGTGACATGAATTTAATTTAGTGCCTAACGAAAAGTGTTAAAAGGAACACGTACATACACTGCTTGCCACACTATACTGAAAAGCTAATAAATAAAAGTCAGAAAGGTTCGCCAAAGTCAGAAAGTAATTAAATTTTTACATATCATAGTGAACTAAAATGTAATTTTAGACTAGACTTTGGAATCGCTTCTTGGAACTAAGGATGCTCGACGAAGTTAAAGACAAAGCCTTGGTGAAGTAAGTTTATCGTTGCTACTGGAAGATTACTTTCAAAGTAAATAAGGATTTGCATTCCTCTCACTGCAGAACATGAAAGAGCCCGTAGAATACGAGCAAATGAGCATATCAATTCAAGTATAATGATTTAAGACGAATATTCTTCAATAATGAATCCAGATTTACGTTGCAACCAGATAATAGGCGTATTATGATTTGGCGCGAATGCTGCAAATCCAACAACCCACATTTTTTCCAGTGAAAAGCTTCATTACAGATGTGGTTTCGTAATGGTATAGGTCGGAGTGACCACTGAAAGGCGCACCTCTTTTTACTTAATAGAAAATGGAGCTCTCACTGCCCAGAGATATTTGGGTGAGGCTCCTCAACCCATTCTTCATTCATTTTTATGGACGATAATGTTCGCTCTCATCAAATAAACATCTTGATTGGATTCATGAAGTTGGCATAGAAGGAATGGTTAGCCAATTCCTCAGATGGTAATCCAAAGACCAAATTTTCCACCAAGAACGTTTCAGGCATTCAAACAAATTCCTGTCAAGGAAGAATGGCATATGATTTTTCAATCTTCGACATGCTAATTCCATGTCGTTAAGATGCCAAAGTCTTTAGATATTTTATTATTTCAAGTTGAATAATTCTGTATTTTTTCTACACTAGAAGTGAAGCATTTTATGCTCTACTAATAAGATTGCGAGCTAAATATACTGGAACTAAAAGAATGGTGTTAAATCACTTTTGTCTTTTTAATTTATTGTCATTTTTATGAAATATTTGTTAATCGTTTTGGGCAGTGTATATGCATTAGAATTCCAGCGTATATTCATTCCAGCTGTTGAAACCACAAAACTATACGTTTCCCTATATCGTGGCATTCCAAAATTACTGGAATTAGAAATAACAAACTAAAAACAGTTTATAATTCAGTCTTTCGTAATGAATTCAAGAGGGTTTAAGTTATGCAGCTGCATATATAAAATGTGAATATGTTTATGAACCCAATGTGATTAGTTTAAGATTGTTTTGAGAACTAATTAGATTATCCGGGTAAGTATACTGTCGTTTAGCGTTTCCTATAATAAAAGCATGAATATGTATCAACTAAAATGTAATAACAGTGTAAAATATTCATTTGCGATAAAGGGGTAAAATGAACCGTAGAAACGTGGGTGGTGTTGCCGGAACATTTGTAAAGAATACCTAATTAGAAAATTTCGAGGGACTACCGAACAATGTCTGTGCCGCGCCGCCTAGGCTAAACGAACCTTTCCGAAGACTTACATAAAGTGCAAGGTGCAAAGTTTCAACACAAGCAACGCCGACTTAAAGAATATATTAATACCAGCACCGGCACCGAAAGGAAAATTGAACTCACTCCGTTTTTAGCGTTATTAAATTAGGGTTGCTTCTCTCATCGTCCCTGTTTCCTTCCTTTTTCTCCTCTATTTTGCACCATCTTCCACCGAAATAATATAACTTCCACCAAACTTTACAAATATTGATTAAGGTAAATACGTGTTCTGGCCTTATTTCAATCAAACTGCAAGATTTATTAATTGATTGAATTAATAATTTTCTAAATCTTTATTTTAAGACCCCAATTTTCATTTTTGGGCCAGATTAAATTAGATTTGTTTTGCATTAACTTGTATACTTGTTACAAGATAAAATTTTCAGTCGTTAGATTTACATTAAGGAAAATTTTAACAAAGACGTCAGAATAATTGGCTTTTTGGGTAGAAATATTTGCACAAGGGAGATATCTAAATACTACTGTCGACGTTTTATAAATATTTCACCTTTTATTATACAGACACTATATTTTCTGAACTATGTGTTATATTTCATTTATGTAAATTATTAAACTTGATTATCGATTCATTAAGTTTATAGATGCTAAGTAACATCTAGATCGCAGCTGAATTCATCCCACGCTCGACGAAGAAAGTGTTGTCTCACTGAGTTCACTGCAATTGTTATACAACTTCTTAGGTCATCACATTTATAAGAATAGGTAATACCTAAACTTCATCTTTCACGAATCTACACAGGAAAAACTCGCGAAGTGTGAGATCGGGAGACTGCGGAGGACAAATAAATCTCGTGTTGCATAGTGGACATCTTACAAGGGTAGCCGTTTATATTTCGGGAATAGCAAACAAAAAAAAATTTTTATTATCGAAAATAGCTTTATTGCTTTCCGAAATATTCTCCTTGAAAATTAATGCACTTTTGCATTCGTTTAAACCAATCTGAAAAGCATTGCTGTCACTGTTTTGAATGCCTCAACTGACTCTTCCGGCGTAGAAAACCGTTGACCACGAAGTTTGTTCTTCACGTGTGGGAGCAAAAAGAAATCACAGGGTTGTACGGCGGATGGCTCATCAATTCAATGTTTTGCCTGGTCAAATATTCAATTGTTTGAAACGACCTAGGAGAGCTTGCATTTTCATGGTGAAGAATAATCTGTCATTTTCGGTTTGCTTTCCTTATTTCATCAAAAACTTTAGCAAACAAATATTTGTGTACCATTTGGAATTGACCGTTCTACAACTCTCTAAAGATGAGTATTTTTATCAAAGAATTGTGTTTAATAATGAAGCTCATTTCTGGTTAAATGGCTACGACAATAAGCAAAATTGCCGTATTTGGACCTAAGTCGATCCTCAAGCCGTTAACGAAACACCATTACATTCATTAAAATTGACTGTTTGGTGCGGCTTACACGCTGGCGGCATCATCGGTCCTTATTTCTTTAGAAATGAGGGAAGGAGCTGCCGTTACGGTGAATGACGGGCGTTATCGAGCTATGCCGACTGAACTTTTGTTTCCAAAAATTAATCAGCTAAACATCGACGACATTTGATTCCAACAAGACGGCGCAACTTGCCATACAGCGCGATTAATGATCGATTTATTTCAAAATCAATGTGGTGACAACCTTAGCTCCAGAAGTGGTCCTGTTCACTGGCTCCCTCATTCGTGCGATTTAACGCCTCTGGATTACTTTCTATGGGGCTATGTCATTGGTTTATACCGACAAACCAGCAACTCTTGAAGCATTGGAAGCCAATATTCAAGCCACCATTGACGCTATACGACCAGATATATTGGAAAAAGTAGTCAAAAATTGGACTGATCGAATTGACCATGTAACTCGTAGCCGCGGCGGACATATGCCGGAAATCATATTTAAAAAATAAATGCCATGAAATTATCTACAAGATTATAGTTAAAAAAATTTCATTCCAACAATATTTCTGTCTTGTATTATCATTTTAAGTTCTCAAGCTCTTAAAGAAACACCCGTTAGCACTGCATCATTTTGACTGTGAGTCACTGTATATTATTAATCATATCGCATATCTAAAGCATTTGTTTTTTTTATGTGTACGATGTATGTATATATGTATGTACATACACTGTTTTATTAAAAAGAAACTGAAGTTTTTTACAAATACATTTTTGAATGGTTCCCCTGTATTGTTTTTGTTGTCATTTTATGCAATGATATGGAAAACTGTGGTTAGTATTTATGGCAATGTTAAAATGAAATTCGTAATATATTTCTCTACACACAGGATGGACCACTTAAGGGATTACACAAAATTTTAAGACAGATATTTAGATTATGAGCAGATTAAACTCTTAATTAATTAATACGAAACATATCCATGGCATCAAAAATACTTTTTATAACAAATAATACATTAGATTTTTAAAAATTTGGTAAGAAAATATGATTATCTTTACACGTAAGGACGCATAAAAATAGATTCCTTTAACATTTGGATTTAAAAACTGTTTAAATTGTTATATGTACATATGGATTGTTTTTTTAACATCCAATATCTCCGCAAAGAACTGTATTTATATTTCCTTTTATTCTTATATGTCGGTCAAAAACATTAATATATAAAGCGTAATTAAATACGTCATTTTGGGACAGCGTCACTCATAAGACAGTGCCTTAATTCTAAATACTAAATTATATGAATAGCCATTAATATAGTGGGAAATTCTTGTAGAGAATGGTCGAAAATAAATTTTAATATAGCCGCTCGTAGATCTCGGATATAAGCTTTAACACCAACAGGGTGACATCCGGTTTTTCTTTTGTGCCTAGCGTCACTTGTGGAGAAACGATACCAGACTCAATGATATAACTGTAGTCTCAATTGTAAGCGTTGAACTCGCGAACGATCAGCTTTAGTGTAGGACAGCTGGCGCCATAAAACTAATTACTTGCTTTTCTGGTCACGTTTCGAATGCCCTAATAGAAATGGCATGTTGCAGGGGCCAACATCTTCGCGTTTATTTTATTAAAAACGTTCAGACGCAAGCTTTCTCACAAACCAAATTAAATATTTGGGAACGACTGCACCATTTAATGATTTACAACGTGGAAGCATCCATACGTACAGTACATGGCCAACATTTCCAGCAGTGTCCCCGTCTCCGTCGTTTTTCCCTTTAGTTTTTTTTTTTTGCGATGTTTTTGTCTTTCTTTTACGCTTTTGTTCCGCTGCCTTTTCGTTTCTTTTTATTAAATTAATAATATTGGAACGTACAATGACCACTGCAATCCGTTAATTCTATATGTCACGTGTTGGACAGATAATTTACGATGAAGATGACTACTGACACAGTTTTTGTTATCCAGTATGATGGCCATAATCTCAAAAGACTTAATCTACAAGGGGTGTTCAAAAGAACCAAGATTTTATTTATAAAAAGTTATTATAATATATAACAACGAACATTTTTACCAATACAGTCACCCTTGTACTATCTGAAAGCTTTTTGGAAGCATCTTAATCTCATATCCACTCTTGGACAACTCTTCTAGCTTTATCAATTCAACGAATCCTTTTTCAATATAAAAATTCTCCTAATAACTCCGACAAATAAAAATGGGAGATGTCCAGAACCAAATTGTATATATGTTGGATGCGAAATAACTTTAAAAATATAAATTGTAAACCGGTGAACATGAAATCGAGAGTTTGAATCTCACCAGAGCAGCAATGAAAAAGAGATTGGCGAACAGCTCAAAAAAAAATAGTCACCTTGCCTTGCTTTATAACGTCTCAGATACTTCCTAAACTAGTTTTTAAAGTTTAATATATAAGATTATACGCCTGTGTTACTAAATAAGGCCACCAGCTTAGTCATCATTAATGCAATTAATTGGTTTTTTAAACATTCCCTTTTCTCTTAAGGATTTCGACCACGCGAATTTAGTTAGGAGTTAGGAAACCATAAATTGACGCCTTCAAAATGACAAAACAAGATCCAAATGAGGGTTTAAGTTTAACTTTCTTAGTTAAATTTCAGTACTTCTTAATTTAGTTTGTAGACTTCTGCGGTTGTTTTCCAATAGTTTACTTTGGACTTCCGAACTGGAGCCATGTCTCTGGCATTGGTGCTTCATTAAGTAAGCAGCAATTCCAAAAATACGGTTCCAAGCCTAGAAGAAAGTATTGAATACTTCTTGTATTACATATGTTAGATACTTGGATCTAATTTGAAAATTTTACATTTACTTCGAATAGAAATAATTGACCTACGATACAACAAAATGGATATTTTAAAAAAAGAGGTTTTCACGATTTTTTCTTAGAAAAATAATTCGTTTGTTGTTCTTTCTGTATAAATTAGTAGTGCGAAGTTTTGCTTCTTCGTTCGTTTATACCAAGTATTGATTATTTTAAATTTATGTTAATATATTCAAATACTGTGATCAAACAGATTGTACATTTATTTCAGTTTTTGCAAAACTAAACCCTTCCTTTTAGTCGAGATATTGTCCTCGCAAATACTGAATATTAAATGTATTAAAATTCTCAAGATTACATTATATTACACGTGTCTAATCCCCAGCCAAAAACTCGTATCGATAATTTGAATTCATTTAATTGCAATTTTTTACTATTTTTTATCACGAATTAAAGATTATGAAAGGACATGTAAAAAATATAATAAATTTTTTGTGATGTGAGAATAGCCAAAAGTCGGAGGTAGCTAAATCTGGCGAATAGGGTGAATGTTGCCACAAGTCGTGTTTTAATTCACTGAATTTAACGACGAATTTTTTAACTATGTGAGAGGGTTATTGTCGTAATGAAAAATGATCTTTTCTTCTCTAAACCAAGCCTTTTCCCATGAATTTTTACATCCAGCTGGTGCAAAAGACTATAATAATAATCTGAGTTTATTGTTCTACAAGTTTGGAGGTAATCCACGAACATAATTCCTTTTGCATCCTAAAATACTGATGCTAACACTTCTTGGCCGATTTCTGAACCCTAACTCGCTTCGGAGCCGAAGTACAATCCTAAGCCTTTTGTTTTGATTGAGGATCATTGCGGTAGACCTAAGTCACATCCATTCGAATGCGTGTTTGTTTCATTGTTAACGAGTGCGGTACCTATTTTGCACACAGCTTTCTGAAACTCAAAACTTCAGCCAAAATATTGCTCACACTGTCTAATGAGATGCTTAGGGCTTCTACTAAATCACTCTAGGTTAATCCACGACCTTCCAAAACCATATTCTGAATTTTTGCTATGATTTCTGGTGTTGACGCTCTTTTTGGACGTCCTTCACATGGGTCGTCTTCAAGATTTGAACGACAACGTTTAAATTCAGTAACCCATCTGTCTACTGTTCTAATTGAAGGTAAAGAGCCCTTATATACTTTTAACAATCGTTCATGAATTTGTTTTGGTTCTGCCTTCCAAAAATAAGAATTTTATCACTGCGCGATATTCAATTTTTTCTATTGTAAAAAAATATTGTGACACGTCAACTTTGAATATTTGTAAATATACGCATGAGAAACTATAAAATGAGAAAACACGTGTTCATAAAAAGTAGTACAATTTTTAGAAAAATAAAACGACGAAATTAATAGCACCATCTCTTATCGAATGACAAAACTTATTGAACAACCTGGTATTATTTTATAAACCATAGATATGCTGCGAATCACTATTATGTTACGAATCATAGACGTGCTCCGAATGCCAAAGTTTTGTTTACATAAAAAATTTTAAAGACCGTTCTACATGAATTCGGCAGATATATTATCGCGTTCATCGTAAACCATTTTGCTGTACCTACTGTATATCTATTATTATTGTTATTATTATTATTATTACTATTATTATTATTATATATAAAGGTGAATTGTAAGGATTAATTCATCAGACCCTGTATATTATACGACAAAATAGAATTTTTAATGTTTCTACAAAATTATGAATGAGATAAAAATAGAATTGCGATTGTCAAGCTGATTCTAAATCACGTGCATCTGCCTGTATAGGTAGTAAAGAAATATAACAACAGAACGTGTGTGCTAATTAAATGTTTATATCAAAAATATATCGAAAATCATTTAGATAAATCACATATTAAATAAATTAGTTTCGATACATCAAACAAACTGCGAATAAGACGTGTTAAAAAGGATCCCATTTGTAAACGTTATAATGAAATTTATTAGGAAATAATGTTTATCCAGAGGTCGAAACCTATATTTCACATATAGGAAATCGCGTCGATCCAAACTAATGCAATCAATTTAAACAGTTGTACATTGGTCAACTGGTCTACGCCTTACCCCAGCCCCGGTCAACCATCACACCCCTAAGATCAACAATCATTCTACAGGTCCACGTTTGTGGTTTGGAGGTCTGCAACTTCCTGATATGAAGAAAGAAATATTCTTTTATGAGTATTTTCAAGCTCCTGTCCCAAGGGGCAGTGTTCGTAACCTTCGCCTTATCTTATATCTTGGTCGATGGACGGCAGACTAAATATTAACTGTCTAGGAAAACTCAACGTCTTCTTAATAAAGTTTTATTCATAGTGAAGTAATGCTTTTTCCTTTATTTATTTAACTTACCTAATAAAAAAAAGAATGTATATGAATATAGTATAACGTTATTACATTTTATAAAAAGTAAGTATTATTCTTTTCAATAATGCAAGACACAGGAGTTTCTCTTCAAATATTTTATCAATGTTAAATACAAAATATTAAAGCATTTCCTGAAATTTTTTTAATTAGAAAAAAAGTCGATTTTTCGTGGTAGAAAACATAGCGTTCACATTAAATGCGTATAATCGCCTAACAATTACGTTTAGATCTTATTTTTCTTACTTAATTGGTCGGCAAAATTGGTATAAAATTTCACTCGTATGAGGTGTATAATTACACACTGTTTATGGCGTCCGATTAAATCTAAAACTCCGCGGAAAGACCTAATATGCAAATGACACGAAAATGAGACGTACTGGTGTGAGCGAATGAGACACAGGATTATTGCAGGATATAAAAAAGACGCGAATCTTAACGTGTTCTACTTGGATGGTCTTTTTTAAACGATTGGCTACATAAAATGAATTATTCACATTGCGACTGCATAATATATTATAGAATCCTAGAACAGTCGAATTATCGATTAAAAGGAACGAATTTTTCGTCCATACATGCATCTGAGGATCCAATATGCGTATGCAAATACAAACATTTAATTTAAAATTCTTAATTTTGCCTCTGATGTGTGTAGGTATTCTTACAGTTCCTCTACCTGAAGACTGGAAAGTGTATTGAATTGTAGGCATTGGGGGTTTGATAATAAACTATTTTATTTGAAATAAATCTCCAAAGATATCTTTAAATAAATCGAAAATGTTAAGGAGTACATGTTTTATGGATGCGAACATACAAATTTGGCGCCAGTGCGACCATGTGACTGTTTCAGACCATGTAACTTTCGAATATGAAAGAAATGTATTGCATTTGAAAAAAAAACATGTATGTAGTTTAAAGTTGTACCTACTTCAAATTACTTTATAAACAGTCTGTATTAGACTTATCAAAAACAAAAGATTCCACTCTGACTCTTTTGTTTTTGCCTGCTTGCTTACTTATGCTGCAACTATCATCATTTCTGGTGCCAAACTAGCTAAAGAGAATAATCATATTGATGATGTAAAATCAAATACAGCCTAAAAATCTCTAAAATTAAAGACACGTCTTGAGATTGTTGGGGTCTTTCTTTAACAACAGAAAGCAAGCGGTATATGTGAATAGGAAATTGAGTGAAATATTAACCAGAAAACATAACACATGGATCAATAAGTCCCGAGACTAACAATAAAAACAACATTTTTTTTGCAAAATTTTTTTTTATTCATCAACATAATCACCTTTTAGGGTGATACAATGGTTCCAACGCTTTTCCAATTTTTCAATACCATGTTTATAAAAAAATTTATCTTTCGCTTCAAAATAAGCTTCAGTTTCAGCGATGACCTCCTCATTTGAGCCAAATCTTTTTCCCTGGAGCATTTTTTTAAGATCAGCAAAGAGCCAGTAGTCACTGGGGGCTAAATCTGGCGAATATGGGGGGTGGGGAAGCAGATCAAAACCCAATTCGTTCAATTTTGCCATTGTTTTCATCGACTTGTGGCAGGGTGCATTGTCTTGGTGAAAAAGGATTTTTTTTCTCTGCATGTGCGGTCGTTTTTTTGCGATTTCCTCCTTCAAAAGCACCAGTAAGTCAATATAATAGTCACTGTTGATCGATTTACCTTTTTCGAGGTAGTCAATGAAAATCACGCCATGTGTATCCCAAAAAACTGACGCCAGGACTTTGCCAGCTGACTGCTGCGTTTTCGGACGTTTCGGACGGCTTTCGCCAGCTGTGCGCCACTCAGATGACTGCCGCTTCGACTCTGGAGTGTAGTGATGTATCCATGTTTCGTCCATGGTCACGTAACGACACAAGAAATCTTTTTTGTTGCGAGTAAATAGCGATAAACAGCTTTCTGAATCATCGACTCGTTGCTGTTTTTGTTCCATCGAGAGCAATCGCGGCACCCACTTGGAAAAAACCTTTTTCATGCTCAATTTTTCATGAAGGATAGTAAATACACTTCCATATGATATCTGTGTCATCTCAGCAATCTCACGGAGCTTCACTTTACGATCTTTCATTATATAATTTTTGTCACTTCACTCACATTTTCCGGTGTAACGGCTTCCACAGGTCTACCCGAGCGTTCCGCGTCATTTGTGTCGGTACGACCACGTTTAAACTCGGCAAACCACCGACAAATCGTTGTTTTGATGGACAAGAGTCCGGGTAACATTTTTCAATCCATTGTTTTGCTTGCGTGGTGTTTTTACCCATTAAAAAACAATGTTTTATCAGAACACGAAACTCGGTTTTTTCCATTGTTTAAACAAACTACAAAACGACTTTACTCCAACCTCGATAACTCAGCTGTTTCTGGTCCGATCGACTTAAAATTTTGACACGTTTCAAGCAAAGGTCAGTACTCTAGAAAGACGTGGTTACTGGTTTACTACGAGCGCCATCTATGGGTTAGTCTCGGGACTTATTGATCCATGTGTTAAGATTACTTCTCGGACCTTTGTTATTCTGTATAGGTGTAAATGACTATCTGCTTCTGGGTTTCCGGGCTGGAACCACGTCACTTGTATATCTGCCGACGTTTCGTACCCATTTGTATGGCACATCTTCAGGGCTGAACAACTTCACTGAAACTGTAAATGACCTTTACTCTGCATTCGGTACAATCGGTTCTTTCGCCGAATAAGATTGTGTCTTGTTACAGTGCATTTTCGTAAAGCCGTTTTCATCTGCTCGTCGTTTTTTTGTAATATCGGGCTTAAGTGAACACCGTGCGGCCGTGAAATTTTCCTGCACCTGAAATCGTGCCACCCAGTCATGGGTGCCATGAGGGAGGCCCGATTCGTGGCAGACGGGGAATGGTTTTTCCACCATGACAATGCACTTGCTCACACAGTCTTATTAATTCGCCAGTTCTTGATTAAAAACAGCATAACTCCTTTGCCCCACGCCCTCTACTCACCTGATCTTGTTCTGTGCGAGTCTTTTTGTTTCCACGAATGAAGTCATGAAAGGACATCGTTTTAACGACGTGGGTGAGGTGAAGAAAAAACGCTACAGAAAACGAGTTCGAACAAGGTTTCCAACAATGGAATCATCGATTAGACAAGTGTATTTGTAATAGTAATATCTGCCTAGCAGAAGAGATACAACAACTATGGCATCAGAAGCAGAAGTAACTCCTAAACAATTTCATGAAAGCCTTAAAGAACTTAATCCCAATGACGATATATTTTATATCGCAAATAGCATTTTTTATACATAATAAAGAACCTGGAGCAATGGTATTTTGTATTGTTTTCTACACGAATATACTGAGAACAAAATGTTGAGACAATAAGTCTTAATAACTGCTCGAATTCTTGTAGACATCGTACCATTAAGATGTTCACATGTCTCTGGCGGGAAGGTATCTTATTTTCCTGTAACTTACCACATCCTACTCTCTAATCTCTTTTGTATACATACATCCAAAACTATTAGGTGCGAAACTAAGTTCTCGCTGTTTTTCAAGAGATGACTCCAGTAGTAAGTGCTGGTCGATTGTGACATAACCAAAACGTCATGAACCAAGCTTAGACATATGGTAGACAAATCGCTTTGACACATTAGTGATTTTGTTTTTTCGTCATATACTTTTGGTTGTGTGAAAATGTCTGATTTTTTTGTTTTTTCGTCATATACTTTTGGTTGTGTGAAAATGTCTGATTTTGTGCCAAATAATCGTCATTTGCGGGAAGTGTTGGTTTTCTTCTTTCATTCGAAGAAAACGGCGGTCGAAGCGCATCGAAAACTCCAAAAAGTTTACGGAGATGCCGCTCTAAGTCAAACAACGTGCCGTGATTGGTTCCGTCGCTTCAAAGACGATGATTTCGATGTTGACGACCGTTCGCGTGAAGGAAGACCAAAAACCTTCGAAGACGCTGAATTGGAGACATTGCTCGATGAGGACCCGTGCCAAAGGCAAAAAGAACTTGCTTCGGCATTAACAGTTACCCGCCAAGCCATTTCCCAGCTACTGCATGCGTTGGGAATGATTCAAAAACAAAGAACTTGGGTTCCTTATGATTTGAAGCCAAGAGACGTTGAGCGTCGTTTTTTCGCCTGTGAACAACTGCTCCAGCGGCAAAAAAAGAAAGGTTTTCTTCATCGCATCGTTACGGATGATCAAAAATGGATTCATTACAGCAACCCAAACATCAAGCAAACAACAAAATCATCAAACCCGTTAAAACCTACTTAGAAACGCTCAAATGGGAGGTCCTACCCCAACCGCCATATTCCCCAGATATTGCGCCGTCCGATTATTACTTGTTCTGTTCGATGGCACATGGTCTGGCTAATCAACAGTTCCGCTCATATGAAGACATCTCAAAATGGCTTGATTCGTGGATAGCCTCAAAAGACGAAAACTTCTACCGTGACGGTATTCGAGCTCTGCCAGAAAGATGGGAAAAAGTTGTCGCTAACGATGGGCAATATTTTGAATGATTCATTTGTAAACATTTTTTCACAATAAAGTTGCATTTTCATCAAAAAAACAGCGAGAACTTAGTTGCGCACCTAATATAATACCCTGCGAAAACTTTCCTAGTACCCTTTATATAAAGTTAAATTGAGAGTATATTGAACACAGGTTTTTATAAAGAAATTCCGAGTATTTTTGGGTACCTCCTCGTATGTACATTTTCCAGAAGCACTGTACATTTGAAATGTATTCGCTAACACATCCCGAATACACAATATGTTAACTAACCACATTTGTGATTGTTCATATAAGTAATCTTGTAAAACAAATGACTGAAGGCAATTCGCTTTCATAATCGCTAACTGCATATTCAACAATAGAAGCGAACAGTGCATAGCGTGACCGGTACGATCAGTCGATCAAAATACAATATCAAAGGTAATGATTAACAAGATAGTTTGTACGCTATCTTTTACCAAAAATGTATTATGCAACAGCAATTAGAAGACGCGATATTAAAGTTTAATTATTTGCCCGAAAATTATATGTATTTTTAAACTTCCGTGAAAAATGTCTAGTAAAGGCGAAACTTCTTAAATTAAACTCCGACCGAAGTTGGACTGTGCGAGGATTTAGTGGAACTTGAAAGTATATTTCGTTGTTTTGTTTGTGTCTACGGGTAGTTTGCATAACTATATTTATGGTTTGAATAAAATGAGAATAGTGTCCCATATGGGACTGTTTCAAAAATACCGCAAGAATTTATTATTTATTTTTAAATATGCAATTTTCTGTCTGTTTTGAACATTGCATAGAATTTTAAAATGGATAAAATTTTAAGTCTATAAAGCTTACATAAAAAAAATTGCCACAGACTTTTAAAAAACTTATTCCAAACTCATTTTGCCTAATGGTTTAGCATTCAAAATTATCGAATTTAAAACATAATTGTCGATTGTTAAGGTCGTTACTTTGTGAAATTTCATTACATAAAAGAATAAATAAAACACTGATGTTTTATTTGTTCCTCAGCAAAATATAATTTTGAGAGGACATTACTTCAACTGGATATCATAACCTATAATACTCTAATTCGACGGTGTAAGTTGGTCTTTGTCTCGCGCGCGGATTTTGCCGTGGTTCCAGGTGCAATACTGTGATTAATTATCAGCTGATGATAACAACTTAGTTGTCGGAATATATACTAGACCTACGCCATCGAAAGCCAAACAAATGTTGAGCGTGTTTGACTTTCGACGGTGTAAGCCTGGTACGGACTGTTTCTGTGCGAGTTTGGCCGTGGTTCGAGATGCGACACTGTGATTAATTATGTGCTGATGATGACAACTTAGTTGTCGAAACACGTACTAGACCTACGCCGTCGAAAGTCAAACAAATACTTAGCGTGTTTGGCTCTCGGCGGTGTAAGTTTGCTACGGACTGTTTCTTTGCGGGTTTTGCCGTGGTTCCAGATGCGATACTGTGATTAATTATCTATTGATGATGACAATTTAGTTGTCAAAACATGTGCTAGACCTACACCGTCGAAAGTCAAACAAATATTGAGCGTGTTTGGCTTTAGACGGTGTAAGTCTGGTATAGACTGTTTTTGTGCGGGTTTTGCCGTGATTTCAACTGCCATGCTGCGATTAATTATCTGCTGATACAAAAATTATTGTTGGAAGGGGTTACAGTAAGTGTCAATTACTGAGATGTGGGATGAAATAAATATTATTATTATTATGGCATAAATTTATCGCACTTCCTTAGCCTAAGGCCGGGACTTTTCTCTCAACCCACATATCTATGGGTTTGATGAGCTCGGATTGAACGTAGCTGATACTACGGTGTTATTATATATGATAAGATGATAAATTAGTACTACGTTGGTGATGCTTATTATTGTTATTGATGAAGACGACAGCATCGTTATCGAAGTACAAGTACAGTTATTAAAATGTTCACAAATATATGTTATTATGAGATCCCACTGTGGTCTGTCAATCTATTAATTTTATTATGATGAGGACGAGCGATTTGCAATATAAAAAATTATATTGTGGTATATTATTTAAAAATTATATCATCCCCATAATCGTAAAGGGTTATACAAACGCTTTGTATAAATTTAAAAATTTCCCGACCAAATTCTTATTACTAGATGGACTTTCCAGATTAAATGGTATTTGAACTAATTTATGATAATCGAGACACCAATCTTAATATAACGATTAAATTACTTTGACATACTTACATAAATGTTTGTAAATAATAACTGTATTAGTGAATGAATCAAAATAACATAAGAAACAATAACAAATAATTCAAATTTTCAACAGTCTTTAGGTTCCAGTCGCCTCTTACGGGTCGAATAAAACCAATGAAAGAAGATGAGTGCGATCTCATCAAAACGTCGTCAGAAAAATTCTTTTAAGAATCGGCAAGACCCACGGTAGGATATCACATTGGCATTCAACCCGAAAATTGTAACAAAAATCAAAATTGAAATACTAATACCTTTTTATTATTTACATATATGCAAAATGTATATTTTTACATCTAAAATAAATTGTTGTATAATATATTTATCTAAATTTTAGACTCGTCTATATGCCCTCCTTTATTTTTAACCACTGTAGCACACAATCGAGGCATTCTTACGATTAATTTTCGTAATGTCTCAGGTTTTACTTTACCCCATGCCTCTTGCAGGTTCCTCCACATATTAACAGCAAATGTGGGGGCCGATTTTCTCACCTCTCGGTCAAGTTCTTCAAGTAATCGCGTGCCCACTTTAAACGTTTTCGCATGTTTTGCTTGCGTAGAAGCGGCTTCCGCATTGCAATCGTCCATGAAGACCGGCTTCTTTTAATCGCCGTTTAACTGTGGAAACACTTATGGGTTTTCGACGAACAGCATTCATTTCTGCTGTGATTTCTGAGGCTGTTTTTCGTCTACTTCTCTTGCTTGTTACCACCATTGCAAGATCTTCTGCTGAGTTTGTTGCTCTTGGTCTGATTTTTCGTGTTCTGCTCAACACACTTCCACATTCGCGGTGTTTTTTGATGATATAACCACACATTAAGTTCTGGAGCAATTTCGCGATTGCTTTTGCCAATTTTATGGTACGCGATTATAAACGATCGGGTTTCTACACTCGACTCTTTCAGTTTAGGCATTTCTGATCGACTGAACTGCTTCGAAACACACGATGTTATCACCATGAGCACCTCACAAAAACTAACTGCAATTTTGCCAAAATACCCAAGTATAAATACTTAATAGTTTATAAATAACACCCTACCTTAAAATAAAATCATAACGATCGAAAATTTCCTAGAATTGAGAGATCTAATCCCTTAAGAGCAATTATTCTACCTGGAGTTTTATTAGGGTATTGTCATTCCTTGTGAATAATAGGGTAATCGCATAATTATTTTTGAACAAGCTTTTATATATTTTATTGTATACTATCAAACTATTTCTTACTGCAGAAATAAATTTTATAATTACAAATTTTTTATAGAAACTGTAATGAAACAAGGGTGACCAAATACTTATGAGCGATAGTGTATATCCTCAAGATATGATTACATAATTATCTAATAAGATAAAGACTGTACTGATTTTCGACATAAGAAAGTAGTAAAATACGATGTTATGTATCCTAAATTGCCACAAACTTAGAAATTTAAGACGTATGTATGAAGTAAAAGGCTTTTAAACAGAAAGGGTAAATTGTACTTATCATGTACGTATGTTTTGAATATTAGGTAGAACTTAATAAATATGAAAATGGGCATATTCAAAAGACTACCCAGACGGCATAAAAAGCTGTAGTTACTAACTGTTGGATAAGATAGATGCCAAGGAGACAGAGATTATAAAGCTCGCAGACTTTTTTGTGATTAGTAATACTTAACAAGCAAGTGCCATCAAGTTGCTCTTAGCTTCTGTCAATGGGTCCCCAGCATTACATTCCATTAGTGGGAAAGTACAAAAAACATCCACTAATGAATGTGTAACGGCACAAGACCCAACTTAGTACCAAAATGATTTACGGAACATGCATTCTAGACAATGGCGCTTCTAATGAATACGATTTGCATATCTTCACCGTTACTTTGTACTTCACGTGGGGTATACGCGACCTATTCGCCTAGTCCTCTGTTTTTCATAATTAACTTAACCGAACTTGTCACGTTCCTAGGATGCACTGGAACGTCAATACCATCGTGAACCGACAACGTTTGTACTCCTTGATACCTCATTAAGCCTGCAACCGAACCTTCCCAAATACATATTACGTACTAAATATTGCAGTTTACGCCGTCACAACGACCGAGAGACGACGCCTTGTTTCGCTACTCCATCGCCCATCTGTGTAGTGCACGTATTCGCTTGAACTAATACTTGTTATATTAATAGCAATAATATCGGTTACTAGAATATGGATCTCGCCATGCAATTTCAGACCATAAATATACTGTTAGTGTTACATAATTAAAGGCAATAATTTTATTAATTCTATTATTAAACGCTACTATGTTTCTATGTGAATATACATGACACTACATACAATTAATGAACTCCTTTGTCAGTAAAATACAGAAAAAAAAAACTATAGATACGGAAACTACCATTAACGAGGTCAAATATACTGTCTGTCTCAGAGAAAACGGAACTTTTTTAAAATAAAAACAAAAGCCTACTATTTTGGTAAAATTCCTTTATTTTATTCAAAGTAGTCGCCTTCGGCTTCAATACAACGTTTTGCACGGTTACTTACCATGTCGAATGAATTTCTAAGTTAATGTTTAGTGATGTCTTTCAAGATCGCTGTCGACGCCTTTTTAATAGCTTTGACATCGGCATAACGCTGTCCTTTCATCACCAAATGTAATTTGGAGAATAGATAGAAATCACAAGGAGCTAAATTCGGTAAATACGGTGAATGATTATTGGTTAAAACGCCATTTGTAGTTAGAAAATCAGTGATAAGATCAGATGAGATGGTGCATTATCATGTAACAAACGCCAGCTACCATTTTCACGATATCGAGGGGGCACACGACGAATATGCGCCCAAAGAAGCTACATATCAAAGATAGTATACAACATTGACTGTTTGACTAGTTGGTGCAAACTCTTTGTACACTATGCCTTTCGAATCATAAAAGTAGATTAACATTGTCTTCACTGTTGACTTCTCCAAACGTTTTTTGCCGGTCTTTCTTCGCTTGGACGCTTCCATTCAGATCATTTACCTGAAGTTTTCGTCCTTTTTTGAGTCTTTAATCAAGTCTGTACAATATTGAATTCAGTTAGCTTTTGTGATACAAACCTTGCACAAATTTTTCTCAGTCCCAAATTCTGTATCAAAATGCAATGAACCGAATTTTTGAAAATATTTAATTCCATTCTCAGGTATCGCAATGAGGATATCGGCTCATTTCTGATAAATTCACTCAAGAGTTCGATGTTACTTTCCGCAACTACAGATTTTTTTGTGCCAGGATGTTCGTTATCATTTATGTCTATACGACCGTCTTTAAATCATTTATACCAATCATACGCATTCGTACGTGATTGACACGCATTACCATACACTTTTTCCATTCAAATAAACATTTCAGTAATAGATATAACGAGTTTAAAACAGAACTTGATGTTTGCTCTTTGTTCGAAATTCATTTTTCGATCAATGCCAAATACACACTGTTACTTTATGCCCAATTTCTCTGCTTTTAATGACGCAAATGTCATGATATTTTGACATAACATTGGTGAAACATCTTTCTTACCGAAGCATATTTTTTTTAAAAGATGGCGCCACTAAGAATTACTATTTTAAAAAATATAAATATATAAAAAAGTTCGGGTTCCTCTGCGACAGACTGTGTATGACTGAGTTCTTGTGAAAATAATTTCGCGTCTTTTCATGTAAATGAATTACAGTCCTGGTATAACATGTATATCATCTTTACGGTAGTAGCATGATTCCACACCCATAGCCTTCTGATCTATACTTGTAAAAAATCGAAGTGATTTTTGACGTCCTTATTGGAATTAAATGTTTTTCCATCTAAAAAATCCTCTAAAGATCAAGCCGAGTAGTAATCAGAAGGTGCTAGATCTGGAAAATATGGTAGGTGTGTTAGCACACGCTGTCCAAGCTGTATCAGCTTCTAACAAGTTATCAAACTTGTATGAAGCTTGGTCGTGGCACACCAGATGAAGAAAAATAAAGAATGGACGAGAAGCTATTGAAAAAACTCAGATAAGGTCTAAATAAAGCGATCAAACAATGGAATAATTCCATTGTCTATGCTATCGAATATCTTAGAGAAATCGGTGTAAATTTTATCCATCTGATCCCATTCCTCAGCAATCCATTGAGTGAAAATAGTCAGATTTGTTACAATAGATCTATGGTGTATGAAACCATGATTAAATGGGATAAAAAATCCAATTGAAGGAAAAATTTTCGAGTAAACTAACATTCCAAAGATTTTGGCAAGGTTAGATGATATGGATATGGGACGATAATTGGAAACACTTTGGACATCGCCATTTTTTAGAATAAATACAATTCTTGTCACCTTCTATCAAAAATATCTTGGCCAAAAGTGCAGCGAGAACATTGGCGCAGTTTCTAAAGAAGAAAGCAGGAATCTGATCATATCCAGCTGTATGGCTATCTCCGACTATTCCAATGAATGACAAAACATCCTCCTCAGTCATATTGGCAATATGAAAACATGAATCGCTAAATTGCATTGTATGAAAATCATTTTGTGCGGAATCTAGGTTTGTATAGACACAATAAAATGCGGATTGCCGATGGTGCATTTTTCATAATATCAAAAGTTTATATAATTATCAATGATACTACTCCGGACATCTGCGAGGTGATAATGATAAGCTTGACAAGTTTGCTTCTTAATCTGTGCTCGCTGCGATTTAAAACTAGTTGCAGATAGTTACAAATACAAATGAAATAGTGGTATAAAGACATAGTAAGCATTTTATTTGTTTTTTGTATATCAAAAATGGATTAGCACAAAGCATCAATGAAGAGCATCTTGTGCCTAAAAAAGAAACTAAAGATTTACGTTTTAATTTCATTTACGAAGTCAAATAAAATCCCTTCGTTTTACATCAATTTTCCACAGGGTCTTAAGTAGCGAAAGCATCTCGATTACCAACAAATCGCCTTTAATAAAGAAGTCGTTCCACTGCAAGCGTTAATGATAATCAAAATATAATAGAACGGAATTCGAGTTAGATAATTAACTCATTTGCAGGCATCAGTGTTCATTTCTCAAAGTTCATACGGGTTCATTATTTGAAGGGGTAATTGTTCGCTCAGAAGTAGTATTCTAAACTGAAACAGAAGTTGTGCCTCTCCTTTCGTGGTCAGTATTCGCTTAACACCCTCCGATGCCTCCGACCCTACCACTGGCGCAACAACCCTCCATTTATACGTCTCGTTTTGTGCAGTTGATTTATATCAAACGTGATATTCCGTTTCACTGGCCTAAACTCCCAGATAACTACCTAACTTGTATAACTTATTGTAACATATTGTAAACTTATACAAGAAATATTGTACTGTTCTTGTAAAACGTTACGAATACGTGTATCTAAAAGTTGTTACACATAAATAGTTATTATTTTACGGTCAAAATATATTCGGAACTTTAACCATGTAATATACAAGAGGGTTGAAATTGCTGTAAATCTTGCAGCTTCGACTTTTTACGATATAATTTATTCTTGCATAGAGGAATATGTCACACGAAATTACTTTTCTCGTCCTTCCTTATTAATATATGAGGCATGGTAATTAAATAACTAGACTTCGCTCCATCTATTGCGCAGCCGTGGATTGTTATTGGCCTTGATACTTCCCAAGTAGCAACCCGTAATTTTGTCTCTCCGTCTGCTTTAGTTTACTTTTGAGCTTTAATTTTAGAGGACACTGTTACTTAGCAGTGCTATGATAATGGTTGAGATAAAAATTGAGCAGTGAACGTGCGTGAGCTTTTTGAATGGCACAAACGATTTTCTGAAGGTCAGGAAGTGGTCAAAGATGATGAACGTCCTGGTCGATCTGTGACTGAAAGAACCGAAGGGAACGTTCAGAAAGTTAATGAAATCGTGAGGAATGACCGACGTCTAAGCATTTGGATGATTGCCGATATGGTAAACATTAACAAAAAAGTAGTAAGACATATTTTGGATGATGAATTAAATATGACAAGAGTTTGGCCAAAAATGATGCCGAAAAACCTCACTCAGGAACAAAATATCAATCGGATAAACATTTATTCTGACATCATACAATGACTGCTATTTGTTTTTTTCGATATCAAGGGTATTGTAATGACTGTCTGGGTGCCTAAGGGGCAAACCGTTGTTCAGAAACACTACAAAGAAGTCGTAATCAAGGTGAGGGAAAGAGTAAGGAAGAAAATACCAGATTTATGAAAGGACGACTAGTGGATTCTGCACAAGAACAAGACACCAGCTTACAACGCCCTGTCTGTGAAGAAGTTTTAACAGACAAGCGCATTGCTGTGCTTGATCATCCTCCGTCTTCCCCAGATTTCGCACCATATGACTTCTATCTGTTTCCAAAAGTAAAAAGTCCATTAAAGCGAACACATTTTTAGTCTGTTGAGCATGTGAAAGCAAGAACGGCAAAGTTGTTGAAGAGGTTGACAACTGATGAACAAGAGCATTGTGTTAAACAATGGAAGACACGTATACAGTGGTGTATTGATAGGGGAGGAGAGTATATTGAAGGCGATGAAAGTTAAATATAAGTTTATTTGCAATAACACTTCTCACACCAGTCTCGTTCTTTAATTACCACACCTCGTATTGTCGTTCTAAATTTATGGTTTACAACAGAGAAGTATTTTATAAAAATGAAATGTACACTATAGGCCATAAGTGAGGGATCACTTATCATAAATAACAAAACACTTGTATTTTAGACACATCCCTAAGACTTTTACCTGTTTTGGTGAGAATAATTGAAATAACAGTTGTAAATGTAATTCTGAGAAGGATTATTCGGATTATTATTATAAATTAGATAAATATATGTATTTGTTTCTGAAAAATATTGTAAATCCTTTTAATAGTTTTATGGCGTCTATTTAATAGAAATATTTTGTATACCCCAATAAATTTAATAGGGTTTACAACGCAATATTATTATAATGGTATTAGGAATTCATAGTAAACTATTTAGCAATTTAGAAATTAGTTTTCGTGCAGCATTTGTCCGAGTAAGTTGCAATACGAGTATTTGAGAACAGACGTAAAAGCAACTTATAAAAATGCCGAAAAGAAAGGAATTAAGCGCAGAAACTCGTAGTTATATAATAACGCTACATGGTGAAAAATTTTCACTGCGGCAAATAGACCAATAGTTAAATTTATCTTATCACGCGGTGCAAGGAACAGTGAAACGATATTCACAAAGTGGATCATTACAACCAATAAAACGTTGCGAAAGGCCAAGGGTAACTACCAGACAAGAGGATTTGCGCCTAAAAATACTATCAAAACGAAATAGGCGCCTCACAGTTCCTCAGCTTCGAGCAGAGCTGAATGAAGGCCGTCGAAAGCCGGTGTCACTGACTACTGTAAAACGACGTTTGACAAAGGCGGGACTACATGGGCGTATTGCAGCTCGAAAACCGTTATTGAATCCACGAAATCGTAAAAAACGGTTACAACGGGCCCAGTACCATCAACACTGGGACATGGAAATGTGGAAGCAGGTATTATGGACAGATGAGTCAAAGTTCCAAGTGTTTGGTAGTAATCGACGAGTTTTCGTTGGAAGACAAGTGGGTGAAATGATGTTACCCGAATGTGTAGTGCCAACTGTTAAACACGGGGGAGGTTCTGTGCTTGTTTGGGGAGCCTTTTCCTTTGATGGTGTCGGAGATTTGTACCGCATTGAAGGCATTTTAAAAAAAGAGGGGTACCTGAAGATTTTGGAGGAACATGCAATTCCGTCTGGATTAAGGTTAATTGGTGAAGGTTTTCACCTACAACAAGATAATGATCCCAAACACACTTCCCAACTTTGTAAAAACTATGTAAATCAAAAAGAGGAGGAAGGGGTGCTGATAAATATGATTTGGCCACCACAATCACCCGATCTCAACCCTATCGAATTACTGTGGGATGAATTAGATAGAAACGTGAGAGAAAGCTGTCCACAATCGCAGAAACAGCTTTGGGAGCAACTTACAAGGGTGTGGATAAATTTATCAATGGACACGCTCCAGAAACTTGTATCGCGGTTGCCTAATATTTGTAAAGAAATCATTAAGCGCAGAGGTGGACACTCGACAGTGGACAGTCGAATATGATAAGAAATTCTACAGAATATGTTGAAATTATTTTATTTTATAAGGAAAACTGTTCATTTGTCTCGTAGATATAGTTTTGTAAAAACATACGTTTTGTTTCACTAAGCGTGCATGTTTTTTCTTAAATTTCATCTAATGATTCCTCACTTATGGCCTGTCGTGTACGTATTCGACCATTTATTCGAACTTTTATGACATTCGATTCTTTTATAGCTGTAAATAGTAACAGTTTTCCTATTGTAATTAGAGCTTTTTAAAGTCTTTTAACGTTGTTAAATGGAAGTAAATACGAACAATTTTGCGACTGACTGTATAAAACAAAGAAAATCCCTCAAATAAAAGTAAACGTAAAAAAATTTGGAAAGTTGTATTGTAAATGTATCTACGGTTCCAAAGAATTTGGAATTTTACACCGAAGCAACTCTAAAATTAAGCAAAGGTAATATGTACGCAGAAGATATCGATCCATTGTAGGATGTATCGTCCTGGCATAGAGATAGAAGTACAGTAGTTAAAACATTATATTCACAGAGGAAGTCTTCACTAACTTTGCACAAGCGAAAACATTTCCGCTAAAATTAATTGTCCTTCTTTTAGTTTATTTTATACTGCGGATCCATTTACGGGAAATTAGTTTCTAGCAGTGAATTTTGTACAAACAGGTGATTCGCCAGTTCTGTTTTGTATTTATGTTTTCCGGTCCCTTATTTATGCCATGCTATAATGTATCGTAAATTTCTTCGAACAAAAACTAATGAAAACGACGAATAACAATTACATTATCGCGTTTTCGTTCAATTAACTTAAAAAGGTCTTTTCGTCTCTTTCTTCTTTGTAACGTATTCATACGTAGGTGTGAACTTCAATCGCTAAATTGAAGTTCGTTGTATTAGTATATGTACAGTATATAGGTATATACGAAAGAACTTTTTTTCAAAGAAACAGAGTTACGGCTTCAAATAAAATACGTAATTCAGATTAATGATATTCATCAGACCTATACAGCTATGAATCGATCATGGAAAATCCTACCCATCGACGAGTTTTAATACACTTCAAATTACCAGGTGTACCGGAAAGTCGTTACCTGTTTTTCTAACAGATGTCGCTAGGTTTAAGTATGCAATGTTATGATTTGACACATCTGTCAATTTATTTTACTGACATCAAGCTTTAAAACCATGCATTTTGCGAAAGTAATGCTGTCATAGATTTATACCTCTTTGAAACTGTCGAGTTTCCTGCCCGAAAAAGTGCATTTGAGGCACACATTACTCTTCTTATTTAATCAAAAGAAAAAAGCCGCTGACAGTCATTGTTTGCTGGTAGAAACTTACGGTGAGCATGCTCTAACCATAGAAAACATGCTAGACGCATTTTTGACAATTCAAAAGTGATGATTTCGATGTGCTAGACAAAGAACGTTCTGGTAGACCGAAAAAGTTTGAAGATGCGAAACTGCAGGAGCTATTGGATGAAGACCCAACCCAAACTCAAAAACAACTGGCAGAAGCGTTAAATGTGGCCCAAGAAACGATTAGTAACCGAATACGAGCAATGGGAAAAATTTAGAAGATGGAAAAATGGGTGCCACATCAATTGAATGACAGGGAAACGGAAAATCGTAAAATAGTCTGCGAAATGCTTCTTCAAATGTATAATTGGAAGTTGTTTCTGCATTGAATAGTGACGAGTGATGAAAAATGGATTCATTTGGAAAACCCTAAGCGTAAAAAATCATGGTTATCACTTGGCGAAGCCGGCCAATCGACTCCAAGGTCAAATCGTTTTGGTCGCAAGACAATGCTCTGTGTTTGGTGGGGTCAGAGTGGCATGGTGTATTATGAACTTTTGAAACTTGGTGAAACAGTTAATACCGTTCG
The DNA here is from genome assembly GCA_031893035.1 of Dermolepida albohirtum. Lineage (NCBI taxonomy): Eukaryota > Metazoa > Arthropoda > Insecta > Coleoptera > Scarabaeidae > Dermolepida > Dermolepida albohirtum. The sequence continues at coordinate 78,737 of JAVIWB010002391.1, forward strand.
CTACCGACAACAAATTATCAATTTTAACCATACATTGATAGAAAAACGTCCAGAATGGGGCATGGTAAAGTGATTTTTCAGCACAATAACGCGCCGTCTCATACAGCAAAACCTCTCAAGGACGCGTTGGAAGCACTTGGATGGGACATATCACATGCGCCATATTCTCCAGACCTTGCCCCATCCAACTATCACCTTGTCGCGTCAATGGGACATGCGCTTACAGGGCAGCATTTCGCCAATTTCGAAGAAATTAGAAAATGTTTCGATGAATGGTTTTGCTCAAAGGACAAACAGTTTTTTTTGGATGGTATCCATAAATTGCCTGAAAGATGAGCAAGATGTGTAGAATCAAATGGTCAAGGAACATACAGTAATTTCAAAAAACATCTTTTCATCTACGCAGAATATTTCATAAATAATGCACCGGTTGGCAACAGTGTGGAATGAATGTGAAAATTACATTATCTGTAGTTTAAAGCTTAAAAGGAAGCACATGCTTTTGTTTCATTGATTGCGTAATTCCTTCTTTAATAACGCGAATTAAAGTTGCAACATCCACCAGACTCAGTTCGGTACCTGTAAAAGACCAAAGATGGTCAGTCCAGTAAGAGCGAAATTTTAAGTGGCGAAAACCCGCCAGAAATTCACAGTGCTTTAAGTTAAGTTTGCGGTGAACAGTGGAGCGTAGTAAAAATTTCTCGTTGAGGTGATCGTGTAAAGATTATGCGAGCATAAATCTTGACCTAAGATCAAGACAATCGAAAACGTCAACGGATGAAGGAAGTATAAAACTGGTGACAAATGTGGAAAAAGATCCTCACGAAACATGTGGGGAAATTTCTAAAACAACCAGGAATTTGACAAACGCATTCTGAAGTTGAAAAAGAGAAAAATTCCTTCGCAATGATCCCTCATTGCTTGAATGTTAATCAGAAACAGAAACGTCTGGACATTGCGACCTTGCCAAAATGAAGATTATGTTGAAGTTCGAACATTTCAAGCATTATTATGTCGAATTGCCGGTGTTGATGAAACGTGAATTAGAGACTTTGAACCGAAGTTGAAGTAACAGTTCAACGAGTAGAGAGGTGACCAAAAAAATGTCAACGAATGCAATTAATGGTAAAACAAATGATGATCTTTGCTTATGACTACCATGGAATCCTAATGATAGACTGGGTTTCATGTGGACAATGTGTCACAGCAATGTATTATCGTTATTGTATTATTTATTCAAGAACTGACCTGAGCTGCCCGAGACGACACTATTCATATTCTATGACTAGATTTGCCTGTATGTACATCACCAATGTCGTAAATGAAAAGCTGTTTAAGTATGGTTGGAAACGGTCGCTTCTTACACCTTACAAGTTCAGACATATCCACCAGATTTTGACTTATTAGTGGACATCACTTTTCTTCTCTAGAAGAACTTTCTGTCGCCGTTACTTGAGGTGTTCTCCATATGAACAGAGATGGTGCATTAGATGGAATATTAAAAGAAAAGACTTGAATATGTATAGACCAAATGTAGTAGCTTACAAGGAGAATATTTTGAAAAATTAAATAAATTTTTTCCAAAAAGCTTATTTTTTTGTCTAACCTCACTAATTACTGAACTACCCTCGTATGTATGTATATATTCTCAAATTTCAACCACTAATATTCAAGGTTACAATTTAATAATACTAGAAAAAAATAAACGTCGAATACTATTTTAATTATTCAAATATGTACATGCATCTTGAGCTCCAGGTAACTCAAATGAAATTACTTGATGCTGAGCACTGCCGACTGACTAAAAAAAATATTTCATACGGAAAGCCCATTGTGCCCGTTCCCGGTGGTCACCTGCTTGGAACGAAATTGTATTTTTTAAAAAGGAAAGGAGTATCCTCCTTTCATCTCTCCTCATATTTCCACCAATCCATCCGTCCCTCTTGGCGTAGTGGAAACGTAAACAAAATCCGGTTTTGCGAATCCGAAGAAAAATAAATGAATTTTTGTTGTTTTAAAAGCTTATGAAATTTAGATTTTGGTTGTAAATGATTCATGTTCGGAGAGCAAGGGGTTGAACGGCGGTAGTGCCGCGACTTCGAATGAGAGGGGGCCGTGGTGACACGAGGGGGCGCAGAGAGTGCAGAGCGAGGGATAAAAAAGAGGACCCGAAGGAAATAGGGGACCAAATAATCAACCAGTGTTTTATTCATTTACCATGGTAGTATATTGTAAATTGTAACGAACGCACATATTCAAAATAAATGAAACCTAGTACATTCAATAGCAAAAGTATTAACCCACACACTTTATATATATTTTCGTCTAGAGAGAGATTATATAAATTTTTCTTAAAAGCATTTATATAATGAAACTCATACAAATACAGCCCTTGATCTGAGAATCAAATTACTTATTCATAGTAATTATTACTTGAAAATTTAACTACTTTTGAAATACGGATAGGCTATACGTTCATCCTTTAAATTTATTTTTTATTCGTAAAAATAGTTCAGAGTGAGGTAATATTAAATATACATGGGTGATTCATTATGATATACATTTTCAGTAGCGATTTTTTGATAGATAAAGCGTGAGCCGTGTCAAACTTTTACGCTATTTTAGTTATGTATTGTATGGCATTTTATTATGGAAAGACACAGCCCGGCGCAGCGTCTACAAATTATTCAGCTGCATTTCGAAAATCAGCGCTCCAAGAGAAATGTGTTTCATGCGCTTAGATCAACTTATGGTATATCTAATCGAGCCACCGAACGCATAATTCACCATACCATCGGAAAATTTGAAATGCAATTTTCATTATTGGATAATACGCGACCACAGATCACATCCAGCACGTAGTGAAGAAAATATGACGAAGAATCGATTCGACATAGACCACAACAGCTTGGCTTGTCGTATGCCACAACTTGACGTATTTTACATAAAGATCGTGGTTTAAAAGCAAACAAAATTCCACTCGTTAAGGAGTAGAAAGCGGCCGACCTTTCGAATCGTCACCGTGTCAGTCTTCGGGCTCTTGAAAAGCTTGAAGAAGATCCATTGTTTTCGACCAAAATTTTGTTCGGCCCATTTCTCGTTTAATGGCTACGTCAATAAGCACAATTGTATTTGGAGTGAAGAGCAACCCGAAGAGATTCAAGAGTTGTCATCATATCCAAACAAAACCACGCTTTAGTGTGATATATGGTTGAGTGAAATCGTCCGTCCATATTTCTTCAAAAATGAAGGCCGCAACGTAACCGTCAATGGCGCCCGTTTGGTTCCAACAAGACAAGCCCGTGAAAACATTGCTTTATTGCGAGAACAATTTGTTGAACATTTACTTTCACGTAACGGACTTGTGCAATGGCCGCCTAGATCATGTGATAGCACACCTTTAGGCTTCTTCCTTCAAAGCTACGTAAAGTCTAAAGTCTATATGGATAAACCAGCTACGATTGAGCAATTGGAAACCAACATTACTCGCGTTATTCACCAAATACCACTTGAAATGCTTTAACGCGTCATCGAAAATTGGAACTTCGGAGTGGACCATGTTAGGTGTAGTTACGGCTAATTAAAAAAAACAGTAAATGTCAAGAATAGTTCTTCTGCGTGATAATAAAGAAGAACTGATAAAATTGAAGTTTTTATTTCTTTTTATTTAAAGAAAAATTACCTCCAAATGAATCATCCCTTATGTAAAGTAAAATGGAGAGTATATTGAAGGTGTTAAGATTGAGAAATCCCGGTTATTTTTGGATATTCCCTCGTATATATGTACACTACCGGTCATATTTATTTGCCCACCCTTAGTTTTAGCCAAAATTATTAAACTATCAAATGTGTACTAAAAATTTATTTATTGTGCCATTACAATAGTGTAAAATAAACATAAAATAGTTACATTTTTCTTATATAAAAACTTTATCATTAATTATTATTAAATTTTGCTCTCATCAATGTGCCCACCTTTATTTTTGATAATTGCGGCATCCTTTCAATTAATTTTTGCAGTGTATCTTCTGTAATTTGTGCCCAGGCTTCTTGAAGTTGTTCCCACAGTACAGTGGTGGATGATAGAGCACGTTTTCGAACCTTCCTGTCCAATTCTTCCCAAAGAAGCTCTATTGGGTTCAGATCAGGACTTTGAGCTGGCCATACCATTATAGAGATTTGCTCTTGCTCTTCTAGTTGACGCAAGTAATCGCCACACAATCTAGAAGTGTGTTTCGAATCGTTGTCCTGTTGAAATACAAAGTTTTCGCCAAGAATCCTTAGTCCTGAAGGAACAGCGTTATTTTCTAAAATTTCCTTGTAGCCTTCTTTTCTTAGGATTCGCTCAATTTTGACGAGATCGCCTACAGATCTTCCACAAAAACACCCCCAAATCATTACTGAACCTCCTCCATGTTTTACGGTAGGCGCCATGCATTGTGGCAGTACTCTTTCTCCTGCAGATCTTCTTACGAATATTCGCCTTTTACTACCGAAAAGTTCAAACTTCGATTCGTCTATCCACAGCACATTATCCACATTATCCACTGATCAATCGTCCAATTCTTATGTTCATTAGCCCAATTTAGTCGTTTTATCTTGTTTTGCTTTTATAGTAGTGGTTTTCGCAGAGCAATTCTTCCGTATAAACCCGCTTGCCTTAACATTCTCTGTACCGTGGACACACTAATTGGTTTAGCACGCGCCCTATTCATTTCAGCAGCAATTTCTGGTGCTGTTTTTCGTCTATCGCGTCTACTTATCCGTATTAGATGCCGGTCATCTGCAGATGTCGTCGCTTTGCGCCGTCCAGATCTTCTTTTGTTGGAAAATGTACCACTTCCTTCAAATTTTTTAACGTTATAATCAACGGTTCTGCGATTTAATCGTAATTCTTTTGCAATTTCGCGATTACTTTTACCCGTACGAAGATAAGCAATTATCATAGCACGCACTTCAACGACGAAGGAATTATCTCCTTCGTCTTCGGCATTGCATTAAAATATTCACAATATCTCTCTATTTCACTGTTTTCGCAACAAAAGATGAACGATGACTGACATTAAATTTATTTTTCTTTTTAAAAAACACATCCTAATATTGTAATTAGTTAGTACGATAACACAATATTGGTAACACCTTTCGGAAATGCAGGTGAAACTGTTAATACTGTAGGGATTTGATCAATAAGGTTGATATATAACCCCTTTCCACATTAACTTCTGTAAATTCTGTATACGCATTTCGACAACCAAGTTGTCATCATCAGCAGATAATTTCAAAGTGTCGCACCTGGTAAAACACGGCGAAAAACAACCGCACGAAAATCGAACTCCGTACGCGATCCACACCGTTCAAAACCAAGATGTACACTGTGTACACTGCGTATACAGAATTTACAGAAGTTAATGTGGAAAGGGGTTATATATCAACCTTATTGATCAAGTCAATCAACCACAGGCTCCATCAAATTCAAATACTGTAGGGATTAGCCTATATAATATTTATGGTATTTTTCCAATTTATGACACCTTTACGATATATCATAAACAATTTAAGATTTTCGTAGAAATTCATATGGAATTACTTCCACTAATAATATTGTTGAATAATTATAATACAGATTTTTTCGAAAGATAATCCGTATTTCAGGAAACACATAAAATTGGGGTGGGAAAATAAATATAACCGGTAGTGTATATTTAATAATATCTCAGTCTGTTTATAAATTATGACTTATGATTCATAAATTCTTATTTAAACAAAGTTACGTAAAGCTATGTGCGAACCTTAATTATTATTAATAGTAGGAAATGTAAAATATTCATTTCTTCTGATGTCAAATAGCCTCCTCATTTGACTCGAGAGATTTAATTATTATAAATATTGTAGCAGTAGTGAAAAATTAATGTATAGTCCCTGAGCTTGCCCCGCCCAGAATGTTCATTTAAAATGTAGAATCTAGGATCACGAACAATTGTTACTATTCAACCACATTGTCTTTTGGTAGAAAGCTCTAAAAAAACGCATGAACTAACTAAATTAAAAATAATCGTATGAAAAATGCGACTATACTGGTCCTATCTTGCGAAAACTTGCAATATACTTTACATATGAGAAGCGGGCAATAAGTAAAGAAAAATTCCCTTTTTTTATGATAATAAAAGCAACGGACACATTTCGACCAGCCGAACGAGGCATTATTAATTTATTCATTCCCCCGGGGATCTCCAGGGCTGACGACCGTAGAAGAATAATGTCCACGGAAAGCTCACGACGGAGTAAAAGTAACAGTCTACGCAAATTTCGAGATTAGCACCGCGAATAGGCGACAGAAAAAGAGGGGTGACGGGGTAGAACTAAAGAGGGAATCGACAAGCCCGGTTACTCCGCAAAACCGTGTGCAGACAATGCACGAATATCTGTTTTTACATGGTGTATCATTACGGACGCTGCTAGTACTACTATTGCTGCTACTGCTCCTGTTACTGCTGTTGGTCTTTAGTGTGGCATGGCGCTTCGACCGACCATCGTTGTTCCCAACGATTCAAGCTGAGTAAACAAAGATAGGCCGCACGTCAACGACAATGTTTGATCATGCAAATTATAGATTAAAACCAATTTCACGTTCAGAACTACATGAGTACTGCAATTTGACCATCACGTGGAACACCGTAATCTACCTAACTTCATTATTTTACATCGCCCTGATATTTATTAATAAACTTAAAACTAGTTTCGAACATCCGACAGAATGTTACGTTAACTACAAGGGATGTAGGGTTTTTTATGAAATTTCTACTGTTGTGTTAATTTTAATTAGGGATAAATTCACATCGTGACGTAAAAAGTTGTAAAAATTTTCACACGGAGAAAGTACTTTTACAAAAAAATAAAAAAAAATATTTGCGTAATTCGAATGAAAAAAAAATGTAGATGCATTATTTTACTTCTTTCTGGAAGAGACTTTTTGTTTTAGTATGCGATTAAAATTTATATTAAAATACGCGGTTGGATCAATAACCTTTTTGGCAAAAATCATTTTATTCTTCAATATATTCTCCTCCTAATTCATTATATTGTTCCACCGACTTTCACACGTTTTCCTTCATTCCTTCATAAAAGTATGCTTTATCAAACTGTTCGGAATATGCGTTAGATTCAGTTAAAGATATGTCTTAGATTCAGTTATTGCTTCCTCATTCGACCCAAATCTAGTACCACCAAACCCAGTTTTGAAGTTGGGAATTGAAAGGTCTCATGGAGTCAAATCTGGTGAATAACCTGGCTAAAGAAACAATTTGAAATTTACTTCATAAATGTTTGCCATTGGAGCAATTGAAGTGCTATCTTCAATAAAAATCACTAACCAACCCAACAATAGTCAGTCATCATATACACGTTCTATCTACCCCGATACTGTGCCTCCATAAAAGAAAATACTTGACGTGATGGACGAAAACGATCTGCAGTTTTGAAAGCATGCTTATTTGACTTAGAGAACGGTCCTTACAGAAAAACAATAAATGAAGACGAATAAGATTTGAAAGGTGAAGCCAGTTGGAGCAAAGAAAAGGGGAATGTCCAAACAAAAGTTAAACTCCGATATCAATTGGAGAGATTTTAAAGGGAAAAGAAAGGAGAAAATTGGAGCTCAGCCAACGAAATAGCAGAAGATTGAAGAAAATGGAAAAAATTTATAAGAAACAGGAAAGCACATAAAGAAAGCTCTGGATGGAAGCTTAACACATTAACGTAATGGAGGAAAAAGATTAATAAGGCTATGTTAGTTAATGAAGTATCAAAATATTGTATCGAACTCGTTGCTTTATCGATACAAGGATTTTATCCTTTTGCTGTTGGCACAATTCCATGTTATCTTCAAAGTAAAACAACGATTAGTTATTGAATTTTATGAGAAAACTCTTCGCGATATCATAAACTATAAATAAACATGATGTGAGTTTCTCCAAAACTGAAACCTCTTTGTCTCCTTATTATTTCCTTAAATAATATGAGAATAACGTAGTCTTTCTGATTGTGATACGTATTTTCTTATTCCATTATTTACTATCAAAAACAATAAATAACTACACGAAGTTAAATTATTCCTTTAATCCTCATCACGAAACTAAATTACGATTACGTTTCCCAAGTATAAATAAAAATCATGATGAATTCAAAGGTGAAAATAAAGAGAATTATTTAAATGCAAAACGAAATGCAAGTAGATGGATGGAACGAAAGAGCTGAAGAATGAGATATTTTTAAATTGCACTGGAATAAATGAAATTGCAAGTTAAAAAGGTAACAGCATTGCCGCCCAGAAACAGAGGAGAAAGATCTCCGAGGCCTAAGGGAATAATTAGATTCTGTTTTCTGTGAACTTAGTAAGAATGTCTATCTTCGTAATTTGCAGCAAATTTACCCGGGAAAAAAGTCAAAGCGTATCCTTATTTAAACTCCCTATCAATTCCTCCTATAAAAATAATCTAATATTTTCTAAATTTGAACATAAATACTGTTTTAAATTGGAAAACTGAGAAATTGCAAATAAAATATAAACTACCTTAAAGGAATGTTGCAGACTGTTACTCAAATACGTATTTTATTATCTAGAAAATTAATTCAAACATAGCGAAGCAAAGCATTAAATTTTAAAGCCCTTCTTTAAGTAATGTAAAGAAAAATCGTTGAAAAGAAACGTACAAGGATGATATGAGAAGACGGAGGCAGATGACAATGTGTTTCAAAATCTATTCTTTAGTCGATGTCTCTGTCGAAACTTCGAAAAGGTCCGTCGAATAGTGTTGTTTTGAAAACTGTTCTAGAAAAGTTTATGTATTTGTGGAATTCTGCAAAAAGAACAATATCAGATAGTAATTCGATTGCTGGATGGGAAAACTTGTGCAGAAATCAAAGAAAAGTTGGATGTAGTTTGTAAGGACCATAACTACCATCAGATACTGGTTTAGAATTTAGGCATTACCGAACAGCCGTCTTTGATGAGAAGCAGCCAGGTCATCTCATTGAGGTGACTACGGACGATATGATCAATATGGTTCATGATATGATCTTAACAGATCGCCGGACGAATATTAAAGAGTAAACATCTAACGTATGCAAAACAACCTTCACGAAAAATTGAGTATAAGAAAGCTATCGGCGAGGTGGGCACCGCGTCTGCTGGCCATTGATCAAAAACGAAATGTTTGGACATCTTTAGCCGCAATACGAGTAAGTTTATACGATGTTGTGGGACTGTATATGGGACATGAATACATCACTACACGCCAGAAACCAAAGATGAGTTGCACCAAAGAAGGGAAAGATGATTCTATTACCCGAAAAGTTATGGCGACGATATTTTGAGATTCACAAAGCATAAACTTAATTGATTGTTTGGAGAAAGGACGGTCAATCATGGGACAATACTATGCTGATTTATTGGACCGACTTGACGTTGAACTAAAGAGATAAAAACCGCCACTTAGCGAAGAAAAAAATCTTTACCACTATGATAATGCCCCGGTCTACTCATCAGCAGTTACGGCAGCAAAACTAGTCTATTTACGATACGAATTGATGCCACATCGACCATTACCATACCAGATTTGACTCTCTCTGACTTCCTTCTTTTTCCAAACTTGAAAAAATGGCTTGGCAGAAAGTATTTCAAGTCCAATGAAGGAGTTATTGCCAAAAGAGAGGCCTATTTTGCAGAGTTCGACAAATCCTATTATTTGGATGGCTCAAAAAGTTGGAACATCGCTGGACTAAATGTATCGTGCTAAGCTAATGTCTAAAAATAAATTTACTTAATTCAAAACATTTGCATTGTATTCCTTAACACATACTTATCATACCATCCTCGTATTTTATTACCCTAAGCATTTCCCATTGTGAAACACGAGATATAAATATACGTACTTCTATATGTAGTTAGGTAAATCAACAACAACGGTTTGCTCGAATAAATGAGCAAACCGTTGTTGTTAATTCATCTTAAAAAATCGCATTGTATGTGGTTTTTCTTATTTCTTTTCCTCAATAGGCCTGTTTAGTCTTGAGTGGTGTCGCATAAACTAGATCCTTGAAATTTTCCCCTCCCCTATATACAAAGAGATAACGGGCTAGAGCTACCGTACAAGGCCACCTACGAGTATTCTCCATTGTTTGCGAACAGTGCATTCGTAGAAAAGATTAATTGTAATCTCATTATATTATTATGATGTGGCTTGTACCGATAAAATATAATAACTAAACTTAGATTTAATGGTGAAGTTATCTTAAAATTAAAAAAGATTAAATATTATATTTCTAGCACAATAATTCACATTACATTGATTAATAACTTCCTTTATATAGATCAAACTCATTTATAATGATGCACCATCCTCGAATTTTATTATCCTTAAGAATTTCCCATTGTGAAACGCGAGGTATAAATATACGTACTTTTATAGTTAGATGAATTAACAACAACGGTTTGCTCGAATGACTGTACAAGGGGGGAGGAGGGCGGTGCGAATTATACAAAAAGAAAAACTTAAAACATTTGTAATAAATTTTATTCTTCAAAATAATCTGCTAAAATAATGCATTTTATATTCTGATTACGAAAGATTTTGATGCTTTTAGAAAAAAGTTCCGCTACTTGTTTTACCAACTACTCATTTGCAGTACCATGCTACGAATTATTATCCCAAATACAAGAAGGAAAACTTAATCGTTTAAAATAAATTTCAGCTTTCAGAATAATCTCCTAAAATAATGCATTTTATATTCTGATCGCGAAAGACTGATGCTTTTGGAAAAAAGTTTCGCTTCTTGTATTCCCAAGTACTCATTTGTAATACCACTTACATCTTTGCCCCATAAAAGTTTCTCCAAAAATGTACCTTCAGCTTAGATAATAAAAAATAACCATATTTGGGGATGGTGGTTTGCTCAAAAATTTTTGAAGCGAAGACTATAGTCATTGGCGCGGTATTCTAGTGAAGTGAAACGCTTCGTTCCTGTTTTTACCTTGTTTGCTGCTCGCGTATATAATCAACAAAAACCTAACTGAACAAAAAGTTTTCGTGACTTCAAAATGTTCAATCTATCCAATCGTCTCCATTCACGCAGCTTGAAAAAAATGCTAATTTCTTTTTTAACGATGTTTCATTCTTTCTGGAACTAATATATATATTCTTAACAGTTTATTTTCATATATAGCAATTCTATTTGGATTTTTTTTCTTTTAGGCCGAAATAAATTATTATTATTAAAAAAAACCTACTCAAAATCAAAAAAGAAATGTAACTATGATATCTCCTGCGAAAGGTGTTACATTAACATTCCGCGGAGGCAGTAAGTTCTTCTGTCGCCATTTTATACTTAGTACTTTTATCTCTGGATCAAAATGATTTTTTACCGTCCAAAAATTTTTCCAAATATTCGCTAATTATTACTAAATTTTCCTCAAACCCTAACATTTTAGGTATCCAAAGAACTGATACTTTTTTTTATACCCGAAATTTCAAATATAAATAATTTTTCTGATACCTTTTACTAGTGTCCAAAGAATATCCAATAGGCTTAACGTAAGCTGTATGAGAGTGTGGAGAACTTTACATAATTTCGATTAGTGCCCGTACCATATCTTACCTGTACAAGCTATAAAACCCTGCCAATACGCGAATATTTGATGTGGTAATATTGACAACCGTCTTATTGGTCCGGTACTTTTATAATCGAAGAACGTCTCACTACAATTCATTATTTTCCTTTCTTGGAAAACGAGATTACATTACTGAATGACGTTCGTCTTGATATAAAACAACGAATGTGGTTACAGCACGATGGCACATCTCTGCACTTCAGTGGCCAAGTAACAATTTTTTTTAATCGAAATTACACGAACCGGTGGACTGGAAGAGGTTCAGCAATTGTTTGGCCATCAAGGTCACCAAGGTCTAGACTTAAGTTCACTACATTATTTTTTATGGGCAAGGCCGAAAACTTTGCTTTATGCAAAATAACTTGAAAACAAAGAACAGTTTGTTGCTAGAATTCTAGTTGTCGCAGAAGCTATTTGCGCTGGTCCTAAGAGCGTTAGCAAAGCTATCTCTTCAATTCCTAGATAAGACCTAGACTATATATACAGCAACTGGCTGAACATTTTGAATAATTAATTCAATAAAGCGACTCCTTTTTAAATGGTTCACACTAGACTTTAACCGTCAAAAGTCACGCACTGAGTGTGTGTTTGGCTTTGAACGGTTAATGTCTGGTACTGATTTGTTTCCATTGTTTTATTTACCTGTTTTTATTAATTAAATCAACCACAATCTCCGTTAAAACTTACCTGATGTCGCTACTTTTCCATATCCCCATTATTTACTCCAAATTCCTTCACTCCAAATTTAAAACTTTTTTATCAGTCATCTTATTCGTTCAGTTTCTATATCTATATTTTCAGCGGGCTTAGAATTTAACTTAAGAGTTTTAACATTGAAGGTATCACCGCACTTATCCTGTATTGTTTATGATAGATAAAGTCGGTATTGTATAGAATATTACGTACTTTATATATAAAACCACTAAAATATTTGGGACCAAAAGGAACGTATCTCAGCTGATACATCAAGAAAAATGTTTCCCGTGGGTGTAGTTCCGACGGCCGTGCAGACTTATAGTGCCGTTGAAAAACATCCTTGTACGAGTCAGGAAAATGTAAAACGTCATAAAAATACAGGTCGAGGCTGTTCTACGGCAATTACTACCTAGCCAACTGTAAATTAAATAAAAGCTATCCGAAATACATTTTGCATATCTAATGATAGATTTTGGAAATTTGATAAAATAATCTTTTAAAAAAGATTTACTAAATTTAATATAATTGTAGTGAAGACTATGTTAATTTTAAATGTTTCTATTGGGTTGGCAACTACGATAAGTACTTTCGGTTTTGTAGTATAAAATAAAACACTTTTTTTTAAACAAAGAATAGTTTTTAATCAATTATATATTTTCCATTTTGCTCAATGACCTTTTGCCATCTTTCTTTCAGCTGCATGATTCCGCGCTCATAAAATTTCTGATCCTTATCAGCAAAAAACTGAACCAGGTGCGAGTGAAGGTCATCGTCATTTGTGAAAGTTTTACCATTCAAAGAATTCTGCAAACTTCGAAATAACTGGTAATCAGATGGTGCTAGATCAGGGCTGTATGGGGGATGTGGCATCACTTCCCAGCCAAGCTCCAATAGTTTCCCACGAATTGCCAAAGATGTGTGAGGCCTTGCATTATCTTGATGGAAAACTACACCTTTCCGATTTGACAATTCTGGGCGTTTTTCTTTGATTGCTTCATCCAGTTTTATTAATTGTTGACAGTAAACATCAGAATTGATCGTTTGGTTCCTTGGAAGCAGCTTAAAAAACACAACACCTTTGTAATCCCACCAAACTGACAGCATGATCTTTTTTGGATGCAATTCAGCTTTCGATGTGGTTTGAGCTGCTTTATCGTGTTTGCTCTATGATCGTTTTCGAACTATGTTACTGTACAGGACCCACCTGTCATCACCAGTGATGATTCTTTTAAGAAAGGGTCGGTTTCATTTCGTCTAAGGTGCATATCGCAAAAGTTGATTCTTTGTGTTAAATGAATTTCTTTCAATTCGTGAGGTACCCAAATATCAAGCTTCTTAACTAGCCCAAGACATTTTAAATGTTTTTCAATTGTTGTGTGCGATACATGTAGCCTCTCCGCAACCTCTCGAACAGTGATATGACGATCCTCTTCAATTATGACTTTGATTTGGTCATCATCAACTTCAGTAGACCGACCAGAACGTTGCTCATCTTTGAGGGAAAGATCTCCAGAACGGAATTTTTTATACCAATTCTAACACATGCGCTCTATTAGGCAATTAGTACCATAAACTTCACATATCTTTTTATGAGCCGCAGCAGTTTTCTTTCCTTTACGGAAATAAAATAGTAAAATATGTCGAAAATGTTCGTTTCTGCACTCCATTTAAAATTAACCCACAACTAATAGCTTTAATAAAAATTACGCACTACTTGCTTCTGAAGTTACGTCAATGTGACTAGTATCACGCGACAAACGGTAAAGTACAGCACTAACATACGTTATACAAAAAATAAAGCAACGCTCTCTATCAGTAAAAACCGAAAGTACTTAGTTGCCAACCCAATATAAGAAACCCATCATCAGAGTGATGAGTTAAGTGAAATTACACGAATTATAAGTAAAAATAACTAAGAGTTACTTCATATTAGCTTCCGGGTTGGAATGCTTCTACTGCCGTTTTCACTTGCATGACACATCTTCAGGGCTTAACTGATGCTGAAAGTTGTTGTTGCATTGAAACTATTTCAATGCAACAACAACCGCAGTAGCTGCAGTTAATCCCTGAATGTGCCCGATGCAAGTGAAAAAGAATGCTTAAAAATTGATGAAAGACACTGTAGGGTAAAGTTAGCACCAGGTGGGTTCCAAAACAACGTTTTGCAGAACAACAATAGAAACGACTCTGACTTCGTTTTGAGTATGAAGACGATAACTTTTTGTTTCATATTATAACAACTGATTAGACCTGGGTACAAACTTATATTACACCATGACCCAAAAAATTCAAATTATTCTGGGACCCTATACGAATTTATGTCAATTTTCTCGAAGAAAGATAAACGATTAATTCGGTTTATTCCAGTGAGTTTCTTGGAAAAGTTATGCCGGCCATATGAACAAAAAGACGCAGCCAGTAAGGGCGTTATTCTTCTACACAATAACACTCGCCCACATACAGTTCATCTAACGAGCAATACATTGACAAAATAAGTTTCAAACATAGTGCTTTACTCCTCCATAGAGTCCAGACTTGGACCCGAGTGATTATCATCACTTTGGGTCATTCAAAAAGTTCTTTGGAGGGCAAGCATTTGCCTCTAGTGAAGAAGTGCAATGTCTTACTGCTCCTTATAGTGTGGACTTGTGATTATCATCCTTTTGGATCATTCAAAGCAATGTTACATAACGGTCCAAAATATTGAAATTATTCTGGGACGCTAGACGAATTTATGTCAATGTTCTCGAAGAAAAATAAACGATTAATTCGATTTATTCCAGTGAGCTTCTTGGAAAAGTTATACCGACCATATGAACAAGAAGACGCAGCCTCTTAAGTAAGGGCGTTATTCTTCTACACAATAATACTCGCTCATATACAGTTTATCTAACGAGCAATACATCGACAAAATAAGTTTGAGATACATTGCTTTCCTCCTCCACAGAGTCCGGACTTAGGCCCGAGTTATTATCATCTCTTTGGGTCATTCAAAAAGTTCTTTTGAAGGAAAACATTTGCTTCTAATGAAGAAGGAATTTTTTCGACAGGATTACAGAAGCTACCGGTGCAATGGAGCTTATTTAGAAAACTGATGTGTACCATATATACTATTATTTAATATTAATTTGTAGTTTGTATTGACCAGAAGAAAATAAAATGCAGGGCAAATTTAAATCACCCTCGCATTATACATCTATGTAATAAATTAAAGGAACTAAAAAGAAAATCCCAGCATTTCTTACAAACGAAAGAAGACGGAATAACATACTCTTAACATATTTTCACTTAATAATTTTATTCTACATCTCACCTAAATTTATAATAATTCAAGAACATTTAAGGCCTCACGTGTAAAATATTAGAAAGGGTGGCGACACCAAATGATGTAATTGCAATTCAAATCTATTATAATTTTCTATTTAAATTTTATGAACTTTCAACATTCGAACAAAAAATCATTAATTTTCTTTTGTAAGTACTTTGTAACTGTCCTCTTGGCTACTTACATAAACCAATTTATGTCTGACAGATATATTCATACATACTTCATACGCTTACAAAATTACGATTTAAATAAGTATTGGTGGAGATCTTGCGTGAATTTGTAATGGGTAAATGTAAAAATGTTTATACACGAAACGGGATAAATTTGTATATACATCGTGCCTCAAAAGAATGGACAATGTTGTTTATAATTTTTGTTGGGTTGGTAGTAAAAATCAAAAGATTTATAAATACTAGTTTATTTTATACTAAATATTGAACATGAATACAGATTGTTTTGAAGTAATCTTGTTGACAAAATTTACATTAAATTAATTCTTTCAAACTTAAAAAAGATTTAAGCTATCGTAACGAAGAATTTATTTGTGAGAACACATGTCATGTATACTGCTTTATTTTCAATTAAATTCTAAGCTCTCAATGTAATTATACAATCAATAAATATAAATGGAGGGAACAGTAGTGAAGAATTTATTTGTGAGAGCACATGACATGTTTAATAGTTGTTTTACTTTTGGCTGAATTATATTTATAGAGTTTAACTCAATATATACCTTTTATTTCAAAATAAATTCATGGAGATCTACAATTTTCATTTCAAAACTAAATTTGCTAATATATATTAGTATTATTTAAATAAACACTACACAATCACAATGTAAATTATAGATAAATAAACGTTTATTCATTAGAATCATTCGTAGTAATACGAGAGTGGTCCCAGAAGTACCCTACCCAACAAAGAAATCACAAAAATTTTGGAAAGAAATATATTTATTTTTCAACATAATCTCCTTTCAACTCTGTACACTTTTCCCAGCGTTGTTCAATAAGTTCGATACCCTTTTCATAATAAGAATTGTCTTGCTTCTCAAAATAGCCATCAACTGCCGATATCAGTTCTTCATTGTTGGAAAATTTTTGACGACTGAGCCATTTTCTTCAAGTTTGGGAACAGAAAATAATCCAAGGGGGCTAAATCTGGCGAATAGGGTGCATGAGGTAGCAATTGAAACTTTAATTTGTTAATTTTGCCATTGCAATAACGGAGTGCGTGTGAGGTGGTGCATTGTCTTGGTGACTTTCTTCTTAGTCAAATGCGACCGTTTTTGCTTGATTTCTTCGTTCAAACGTTGCAATAAGTTCGCATAATACTCGCCGTTGATAGTTTTTCCTTTTTCAAAATAGTCAATGAAAGTTATTCCACGCACATCCCAAAAAACCGATGCGATAACCTTGTCTGCAGATGAAACGGTCTTCGCCTTCTTTGGAGCCAGTTCTCCCTTTTGAGTCCATTGTTTTGATTGTTCTTTTATATCGGGTGTGAAGCGATAGACCCATGTTTTATCCATGGTTATGAAACGGCGCAAAAATTCTGCTTTGTTACTATGAAATTTCGCTAAACACTGAATTGAAACATCTTCACGACACTGTTTTTGCTCGAGTGTGAGCAAACATGGCACCCATCTTGCACATAGCTTTCTCATGTCCAAATTTTTAGATAATATGCGATATACCGCACTTTTTGAAATGCCTACTATGTCTGCTAGCTCGCGCACTTTCAGTCGACGATTATCCAGTACCGCTTTGTGGATTTGCTTCACCATTTCTGGAGTCGTCATCTCATTTGGTTGACCACTGCGATGCTCGTCTTTTCAGCTCATACGGCCTTGTTTAAACTCAGCTACCCAATATTTCACTGTTGTAAACGAAGGAGCAGATTCACCCAGAGTAAAATCCAATTCAGCTTTTATATTGGTTGGGCTCAGGCCTTTCAAATAAAAGTATTGTATCACGTAACGATGACCAATTTTCTCCATTTTTACAAATTCACTGAAAACATTCACTATTGATGGCTGCCAACCAAATACTAAACAAACTTGAAACATATATATTTATATGTGTTTAACCAATAAGAAAACTATCACGTACTGATCAGGCATATTTAATAATCTATCTGTTGTTGAGAAGGCCTTAAAGCTGGTCACACCGACGAATCAAAAAATAAATTTAAAAGAATATTTGTTATTTGTCTCCTGGGTGAGCAAACATTTGTGACCGGTAGTGTAGATGCTGATATACATTAGTAATGCATACTAACTTGTATTTTATTTGATTGTAATCACATTTTTTTTTTCAAAACAACTAATTGTTATTATACATTTGCGTCAATTCGAAAGCAAGCCCGTGAATCCACTTCCAAGATGAGGCGACAAAAACACTGTGGCTAGCATGAATTGTAGCACTTGTATCGTCCGCCAGAAAACCACAATGGAAGCTAAGGGATGCTCTGTAGAATAACAAAAACTGTCAGACAAGAAACAACGTTCGTACGTTGAGATATATGGCCTATGGCTCGATGAAGGTTTGTAGCATCGGTCCACGCCAATGTTGCGCTGTTTGCTTGCTTGGCCTCTGCCGCCTGCTCGCCACTCCTCCACTATCCCTTCGCACGAACATAAATATATTTAATTTTATTATGTCCTATAAATAAATGAAACAGTGCGATGCTCCATAGTATTGTTTTCTTGCCGGACGTGGGTGATAAAACAATAGAACAAACTTCTTCAGTTTCGAACTCACACAGACACATTTACACATCATAGGTGGAGGTAAAATACAGTGTCAAACATGTTACGTGTTACGGTTTCTTTTATTAACGCGCAAGGCAAGAGAATCCTTAAAATCCGTATTTTTTCTTAGAATAAAATATTTTAAGTTATTAAATTGAATCATGAATCAAATACTGAATTTGGCAAAATTTAAAACTATTTGGTTTCTGGAAATCAAATTTTTATTAATCGAATTTGTCCTTCGACTACGTGGAAAATTTTAAGTAAGGATTTTGGCTTATGTGCCTATAAAATACAGCTCGTGCAAAAATTGAAGCCAAACGACCATCGTTTGCGTCGCATTTTTGCTGATTGGGCTCATTTGAAATTGACCGAAGATGAGTTTTTTTATCAAAGAATTGTGTTTAGTGATGAAGCTCATTTCTGGCTAAATGGCTACGTCAATATTATCTGTATTCTCTCCAACATTTGAATGATTTTGCTTTGAAAAGTAGAAATTCATATTCTTCTAGTCGAAAACTATCGTTTTGCGTATTATGAAGCCGAAATTACAAACTTTCCATTTCGATGAAAACTTTAATTTCTTCAAAAATTGCCATTTTTGCAAAAGTTGGCATTTTTCAAAATCTATCGTAAGCTAACGATTGCTTGTGTACCAATATTTTAGAAGGTCCTGAGAACGATTCCGAAGTCAAAATTGATTTAGCTCTTTTGGTTTAATCCTGAGAGGCTAAGAAACTTAAAAAATATTCTTCTAGTCGAAAACTATCGTTTTGCGTATTACGAAGCCGAAATTACAAACTTTCCATTTCGATGAAAACTTCAATTTCTCCAAAAATTAGCATTTTTGCAAAAGTTGGCATTTTTCAAAATTCATCGTGAGTTAACGATTGCTTGTATACTGATATTTTAGAACATATGTGGGCAACAACCGGCCCGCGATAAGTTTTGATCCGGCCCGCAAGACATTGTCGTATTATTTCATATCTGATATCTATCGCTAAAAATTATGAACACTACTTTAAAATGCACTACTTTAAACGCGGCCCGCGATCGTATTTGCACATTAAAGTTTATCCCACAACATGTCAAAGGTTGCCCATACCTGTTCTAAACTCTGACATTAGTAGTATAAAATTAAAACAATTGTTGATTACAATTACATATTGGGTCTGGGAAAAAGTTCGTGGCGTTTTTCCCGATAGATGGCATTGGTTGCCGATAACTAAAGAACAACAAGTCACAGCGACACCACCGACGGCTCGTTTTTTAGATGACCTTCCGAACGTTAGTTTGAGCGTAGAAACATTGTAATCGGTGCAGTGGTTGGAAAGTTATTCGCACTTGAAAATGGAGAAGAATAATGAGAAATTTCGCTATATTCTGCAATATTATTATGATAAGGGGAAGAACGCTGCGCAGGCTTGTGATAAAATTTGTGCTGTGTACGGTGAAGGTACTTTATCGAAATCTGTTGCGCGGAAATGGTTCGCTCGCTTTCGTTCTGGAAATTTCAATGTGAAAGATGAGTCACGCGCCGGTCGTCCAATCACTGAAAAATCTGATGAAATTCTTGAAAAAGTCCAACAAGATAAGCATATCAGCAGTGTCGGTATTGGCATGGAGCTAGGCATTGACCACAAAACTGTTTTGAACCATTTACACAAAGCTGGTTACAAAAAAAGCTTGACGTATGGGTTCCTCATGAGTTGAGCGTGAAAAACATGATGGACCGAATTAACATCTGCGATGCGCTGCTGAAACGGAATGAAATCGAGCCGTTTCTGAAACGTTTAATAACCGGAGATGAAAAATGGATTACGTACGATAATCGGAAGCGTAAAAGATCGTGGATAAAGGATGGTGAGCCGTCACAAGCGTTCGCTAAGCCAACATTGACGCCAAAAAAAAGTGATGCTGTGTGTATGGTGGGACTGGAGGGGAATCGTCCACTACGAGCTACTTCCAACTGGTCAGACGATTGATTCTCAACTCTACTGTGCACAACTAGAGAGATTACGCCAGGCGATTGAAAGAAAACGGCCCGAATTGATTAATAGGAAAGGTGTTGTCTTCCATCATGACAACGCCCGACCACACACTTCTTTGATGACCCGTCAAAAATTGAGAGAGTTTGGTTGGGAAGTTTTGATGCACCCACCTTACAGTCCGGATATAGCACCCTCTGACTATCATCTGTTTCGATCTCTGCAGAACTCTCTCAATGGAATTAAGTTGGTTTCAAAAGAAGCCTGTGAAAACTACTTGATTCAGTTTTTCGACCAGAAACCACAGAAGTTTTTCACCGATGGGATCATGGATCTACCAAAAAATGGCGAAACATTGTCGATAATAATGGAGCATATTCGGTTTAAATGAATTCGTCCACGCGCCATGCGGGGACCAGTTGAATTTTACTGAAAAAACGCCACGAACTTTTTCCCAGACCCAATATTTCCCCTAACAAAATCCAACTAAAGAAAAAAAAACATGCAATACGACAAATCGTAAGACTATATCTTTACTTTTGTCACTAACCGACAAGATTTGCCATCTAAATTGTAATAATGTCTAAAAAAAAGACACCAAAATATCTAATGACAGTTAATAGAAGTGTTAATTGCGTACATTTTCTTTCTCGTTTCCCCTCCGAAACGGACGACTTAACAGATACGCAGGTTCAAGCTTGCACAAATTCATCGATAGATTATTTTTCGCGAGACTATAACTGCCGTTATCGCCGAATATAATCCCGTTGCAGCTAATTAAGAGCTGACAGAATGGTACATTACTGCTAATTGGTTCCAGGAGACAAGGACAACTATACAAATAGAATACAAAGCGTTACGGTGTGAAATCGAAGGGTCGGGAGAAATTTGGAAACTTAAATTCGTCTTTCTTTACAATTAACTATAATAATATAAATATAAAGTCTCTTATATTTTCAAAGATTAATTAGGAAAGTTCATAATGTGAATTACATAATTAAATAATATACCGATAGGAAAAATATAATTGATAGGTGGGACTAACGTTGATGTTTAAGAAATACTATTAACAGCTAGATCAATTTCGTATTGATAGTTTCAAAATATTCGACTGTAATTTACTTCAAAGGGCTTTCAGCATATCTGACCAGTGTTCTCTACCACAGGCATTAAGTTGTATCATCAATGCTTTGAAAAATAATTGCTCCAAACATAATATTCAACGGACCCTAGACTGATATCCTAATCCTAATTCTTCAACCTAATACTCACTAACGTCATACCTCCTCTCTAAAGCCCCGTCTACCCTATATACAAGGTATCACTGACCACATCAGTACTTAAAAACAGCATAAATACCATCTTTAAACCCCATTCGATACTTTCAGACCCATTTTCTGTCAAAGACCGTGATTCTCTAGGAGCACCTGATGAGTACAAGATTCTTTGCTCGTACTCCATATATTGGCGAAACAAAGCAGTCTGTCGGCACACGTTTTCAGAGCATGAGCGTTGTATTAATCTGCTGGGTATAGTCAGTTCTTCACTTGCTTTTTGGAGACACTTCGAGAACGTATGAGTAAATCCAAGATTCATCACCACTGACATTTTTCAACTAACTCGTCAACTTCGACAGTTCCTTGTAGCTACAACAGGTATCGCACTGAAACATTGGATTTAGATTGACTAAAGATGGGGGTTAATTTTCATTACTGACATTTGATTAGTGGCGTCCTCTATGTCCTACTTTGCAAATCTTAAAAAACATCCGACGTATAAAAAATAAAACAATAATATCTGCTTCTGGGTTTCCGGGCTGGAACCGCGTCACTAGTATACTGCCGACGTTTCGTACCCATTTGTATAGGACATCTTCAGGGCTGAACTACTGCACTGAAACTGTAGTAGTTCAGCCCTGAAGTTGTCCCATACAAATGGGTACGAAACGTCGGCAGATATACTAGTGACGCGGTTCCAGCTCGGAAACCGACAAGCAGATAGCATGGACCACGACCGCGGAAGTCTACATACCAAATTAATAAAACAATAAATTAACTGGTCCAACAGGCAACTGAAAAAAATATCTTCGAACAGTTTATTTGAATTGTTTGCAGTACATTGAACCTTGCGGTAGGAACATGAACGATATACCTAAATTTTGTGCTAAGCCTAGGCATGTGTAAAGAAATTTTCGGCATCAGAAACACTCAATCAATGATATTTACAAGTTTCCATAAGATGATGGTACGTTGACGATCCCTTCTGTCCGAGAGCGAAGGCATGTCGTGATGTTGCAACAATTCTTCTTGACTTCTACTTATAGGATAAACACTATTCATCCTGAAGAAAGAAATTTTAAAAACTGTCAGAATATTCTATCTTAAAGGTAATCGGTGGGATACGGAGAAAGGTTACCAAACAACAGCTCCGTAATCCTTAAAGTAATTCCATATTTCTGAAATCTTCGGAAACATACATAACGAAAACCAGAGTCTTACAATCCAATGAAAAGACAGTCTGCAGCTCTGGTCTTTAAAGAGAGTTTTGCTTTCAATATACTCGTATGTACCATATTATTGATTTTATAATTTAACTTTTCGAATAAAATATCACTAATAATGCATCGCATAATTTTGAAACCGCCTGTATATAGTAAAACAATACACATGTTAAAGGTACATCGACCCTAGGTTTCATTATAGCTTGTGTTATCTTTACATTAAAACATACTGCGTTTTAATAATTGCCTTGGAAGGATAATCAGAACATGACGCTGTTAAGAGCCGAACCTCATATATGAACCGCAAACAGTGATTGCTGGTGTCCCCTTGAGGATGCCCGGGGGTTCCTAACAGTACTACTGCTCGGACTCCGTCAATATGGTAAATTTTATGACAGCATACGTTTATCGAAACACTCTTGAATATTTCAATGTTTCCATTTGCAATAAATTACAATTCTGATCGACGCAGACCCCGCAAAAGCCGACAACCCCAGCGATACCGACTGGTCGTCGACATTGCAGAAACAAGAGGTGGCTATGATTTATTAAACATTTTCGATTGTCGGAGCCCTTCCGTTCGTTCCGAATGAGACACGAGAATACAATTCGCGAAGGAGGAGAAAGATTTGATCATTCCTAGGAAAAGTTTGATTTTCGACTGTGTGTTTAAGTGGTCGGATTCTGTGCTCACTCCTGCCGGGGGGTAATAAAACTCAAGTACCACGGTATATTTCAATGGAGCGTACACGGTATCGTTGTAATGTTATACGGAGAGAAGTAGGCGAAGAGGAGTGGCAGGTTCTCTCCCTTTTCTCTAACTCGCTTCATCCGAACGAATCGTTTTGTGTGTCTGAATATCAAAACACTGCGGCAGAGAATACTGTCAGATAACGATAGCACCTGCTCGCTTTGCTTTTTTTTCATATGGACTCGCACAGTCTACTGGCTTCACATTTCGTATCCTATTTACATTCCCGGATACCCTAACTCCTAACTATAGTTTTAAACCCTCATATATTTTATAGGACTACTTGGTTAAAATATGTTAAATGTACCGAAAGTTAGTTAGATAATAGTGGGCTGGAATGCAAGAAAGAATGGCGTTATTTGAGATAGCGATATGCTGTTGTATCGTCTTGGAATATTTCTGGATTTATTGATCAAATAGTTTACATTCCAGTGATTCCAAATGAAACGAAATTTGTTATATGCATACGCATGTACGCGTGAATTCATATAATAACTCCACGCAAACTTTCTACAGCTTTTTCTAATTCTAGATTAAGCATGGATATACCATTTTGGTAAAATTCATTTATTTTATTCAAAAGTAGTTGCCTTCGGCTTCAATACGAGGTTTTGCAGGGTCAATTAACATGTCGAATGACTTTTTAAATTCATCTTTAGAGATGTGCTTCAAGATCGCTGTCGACGCCTTTTTAATGGCTTCGACGTCGGCATAACGCTGTCCTTTCATCGGCGAATGTAGCTTGGAGAATAGACAGGAATCACAGGGGGCCAAATTCGGTGAATACGGTGAATGATTGATAGTTAAAATGCTATTTATAGTTAGAAAATCGGTGATAAGCCTCGAGCGATGAGATGGTGCATTATCATGTAACAAATGCCAGCTACCATTTTCACGATGTTCAGGGCGCACACCAGGATAATATACAGTATTGACTGTTTGACTAGTTGGTACAAGTTGAATTTGATGGCGCCTGTGGTTGATTAACTTAATCACTAAAGTTGGTATATAACCCCTTTCCACATTAACTTTTGTAATTCTGTATGACCAAGATGTACACTGTGTACATCTTGGTTCTTAGCGGTGAAGATCGCGTAAGGAGTTTGTTTTCGTACAGGTGTTTTTCGCCGTGTTTTGCCAGGTGCGACACTTTGAAATTGTCTGCTGATGATGACAACTTAGTTGTCGAAATGCGCATACAGAATTACAAAAGTTAATGTGGAAAGGAGTTATATACCAACCTTAGTGATTTAGTTGGTACAAACTCTTTCTTCACTTGGATGCATCCATTCAGAGCTTTGACGCTTAGTCTCTGGATCACATTGAAAACACCACGTCTCATCGCCAATTACAATAGAATACTTGAAGTTTTCGTCCTTTTTTGAGTCTTTAATCAAGTCTGTACAATGTTGAATTTAGTTAGCTTGTGTGGTGCAAACCTTGTACAAATCTTTCTCAGTTCCAAATGCTGTGTTAAAATATGATGAATTGAGTCTTTGGAAATATATAATTCCACTCCCATGTATCGCAATGAGAATTTGGACTCATTTCTGATAAATTTACGCTCACTGAATTTGTCTGGGTATGTGGGCATTTAAACATATATAAGGCTTGGTACACGGTACAACAACGCGTTCAAATTGTTGAATTATTTTATGAAAATTAGCGTTCTGTGAAAAGAGTTTTCAGAAAATTACGTGAATTTTATGGTTTACATAATCGTCCGTCTGAAAGCAGTATTGATCGAATTATTAAAAAATTTCAAGAGACCAGTTCCGCGAAAGATCAAAAAAGTGAAAAATACAGTCATAGTGGTCGTTCACAAGAAAATACTGGTTTGGTTCGTGAAAGTGTTGCTGAAGATCTTGAAATGTCCATTAGATGACGTTCACAACAACTTGGACTTAGGACATATAAGGT
>JAVIWB010002392.1:0-105743 GCA_031893035.1 Dermolepida albohirtum
AAATGGCCACCATTTGCCTTAATACAACGCCGAAGTCTGCAGGGCCACTCATCAATCGCTGTACGGACAATATCCATGGGAAAATTGTCGACTGCTTCTGTTAACGCTTGCTTCAATGATTCCAGGTTGCGATGGGGTCTTCTACAGACCATGCCTTCTAATATTGATTACAGTTTGTAGTCGAGCGGATTTAGGTCTGGGCTTGCTGACGGCAAATAGTCAGTACTAATAGACTCAGGTACATGATTTTCAAGCCATTGCTGAGTTGTTTTGGCGTCGTGAGCGGGCGCAGAGTCTTGTTGGAATATCCATGGTTGGTTTTGGAACATGGTGTAGTTCAGGGGCTCCACTACATTGTTTAAAATGTCTCGTTGATAGTTTTTGGCCGCTGTTTTAACACCTTTTCACAAAAATGCAAGGAAGTGACACCGTCATAGGATACTCCCCACCAAACAATCACTGAAGGAGGAAAATGGCCTCGCTGAATCCTTGGCACCACTTCACTGGCTTCCTTGGAGGACCATGCATACACCCTATCATTCTGCTTGTTAACAGTTTCTTCCACGGTAAAAATTTTTTCATCAGAAAACAGAATTTTTTGTAACGCTCTTTGCCGTACAACTATATCAGGTGTCTGCATTTTTTCTTCCAATTCTTTTTTAATTCAACGTTAAGGCGTTGTCCTGTTTGTCGTTTGAAAACTCCAAGTCCTAGGTCTTGTTTAATGATACGGCTCATCGTTCTCGGAGCAATACCCATTTCACGAGCCATGATTTTCTGTTTGCGGACAGGATGTCGATTGATGCGGGACCTCACAGCATTGATGGCCTGTGGTGTACGAACTATGCGAGGCCTGCCAGATCTTTTACGGTCGATTACATTTCCAGTATCAATGAATAACGTAACAGTACGATACACAAACACACGCGTAATATTTAACGGTTTCAATAAATCAAAAATACGGGCTCTTTCTATTCCACACTTATGAAGTGCAATAACCGCAATACGGCTCTCTTTATCCGACCATTCCATAATGACGACTCACGCTATAGTGAAATTGTTCGGCACTTTTGTAAAGCATATAAAAAATGTCAGAACTGCCGACATAAAATTTTTGTGCTTTCAAGTTATCATCTGCAAAAAGGTGCTTTTACACTTGTATCAATACTTGTGGCAGGACTAGGTAGAGCAGTTCTTAATATTTCACAATAAACAATAACTTAGCACATATTATACGAAAAACAATAAAAAACTTATTATAAAAACGAAAGGACTGAAGATACAACATTAAGAGCACTTATTTCAATTTTCGATCGCAATAATCGTCCCATCAGACAGTCTGTGCGTGCTATAGTGGATAAATTCGAGTCAAAATATTCTCTATTGGATGTTCCTGTGTCAGTGAGACAGCGCACTGGTCAAAGTACCGAAAATATCCCAGCGGCAAGTGCTTTAGTTCAAAATGAGCCAAATCAGTCGATTTCACGCCGTTCACGGGAATTGAGAATCTTTCAAACCACATTGTGGCGAATTATGCGTAAAGATCTTGGCTTTCATCCTTATAAGTTCAAATTAACTCAAGAACTGAAGCTTCTAGATTATGAGAAGCGCCGAAGTTTCTCCAATTGGGCTTTATTGAAATTTGAAGAAAATCCTGAATTTCATCTTCATCGATGAAGCTTATTTTTGACTTAATGGCTTTGTCAATAAGCAAAACGTGCGTTATTGAACAGCAATAAACCTACATGTGTTTCAAGAGACTCCATTACAACCACAAAAAGCGACCGTGTGGTGTGGATTTCATGCCGGAAGATGTGATTGGACCATATTTTTCCTCGACGAAAATGATCACGATGTTACGGTTAATGAAGTTTGCTATCGTGCCATGCTGGAATACTATTTTCGGCCAGAATTGGATGGACTTGACATCAGTAATATGTGGTTTCAACAAGATGGTGCTAACATACATGAAACACAGGTGGTTAAACAACTGATCTATTGAAGGGGAACTTCCATAACCGTGTAATCTCGAGAAATGGTCCGGTAGAGTGGTCACCTCGCTCATGCGATTTACCGCCGTTGGGTTTCTTTTTATGGGGTTACGTTAAGTCGTTGGTTTATGCTAACAAGTCAACAATGTTAGAAAGCAAAATTGCCAACGTTCCGGCCGATATGTGTGAAAGATTGGTGGAAAATTGGATGCAAAGTATCAATCGTTGCAAACGTGTATGAACGAGATTGAATTTCATAGTTAAATTAATATATGTAATGCACCTGGAATAAATTTCAGCCCAAATATCTTAACTAGTCTGTGTTTCATTTAAATACAAAATTGTTATGTCCTTATTGAAAAACTCGATATATAGTATTACCTTTAAAATCGAAATAAGCGCCACCTTAGATTAAAAATCATTGCTTTAAAAAATTAAGTTACTTAATAAAGTTATTACTATGCACTTTATTACTTGCTTCCATATGTTTTACTTCGAAATCCATAAAGTTACTAACAATAAACATTACGTACAATAGAATAAACACAAAGTTTAGAAAACTGCTATTTAAATACCGTTTCGTTTTGGTTAAGTAAAAATTTTTTAATATTTCAAATAACTTCGACTTCTTAAATTATGATTTGCTTATGTAATCCTGGCGCGCAGCTCAATTGACACGAAAACAACCTCGGTAATTAGCAAAGTTTAGAATCGAGGTTAACCTCAGAATAGATCTTTTCTGTGTTTCAATTTTTTCCACAAAATTGACAATACTGTTCGGTGTGTGTACTGGTGAAGTATTTTAATTTTCTTCGACTCTGACATAAACAGACAGTCGACAGGGACGGATTCGTTTTAAAATTGAAATTACATAAATTCGTACCGAGTTTTTTAACGAATACATTAAAAAACGACATTAAAATATTCACATTTGTTGAAATAATATTTACGTGCATATGACAAGTTTAAAAAAAAAATTAATATATTTCGGAGATCATTTGTAGTTTATTTTAGTCGTTTTGGATCGATTATTTAATTCAACATTTTCATTCAAGTTTCGTTTGTAATTTTCAAAAAAAAAAAATTTGGTGGTACCTATTCTTCCAGTTACATCAGAATTCGTTACTAACTCGTTCATTTTAAATGGGAGGGTGTTCTTTTTATTGCATATTTGAATTCTAAAGGGTTTTTCAATAGGGACTTGACAACTTTTAATTCAATTTGTGAACGCACCTTTTCACTAATCATCGAACTGTCACTGTCAATTTATTCAGTAAGCTTAACATTTTCATCATGGTAAAGTACACGAACGAACAAAGTGTGCAAATTATAAAAGTTTACTACAGAAATTCGGAGTCGGTGACCGTTACTTTAAGAGCGTTAACTCCGATTTTCGGTCGTAATTCTCGCCCTAGTAGACAGGCAGTAACAAGTTTAGTGCAAAAATTTGATTCTACATATTCGTTGCGTAATGCTGCCGTGCCAGTGAGACAACGGGTTGGTCGAAGTGTCGAAAATATCGCTGCCGTTGAAACGTCCGTAGCAAATGATCCAAATCAGTCAATTCCACGGCGTTCTCAAGAGTTGGGCATCGCCCAGACCACTTTATGGCGAATTTTGCGTAAGGATCTTGGCTTGCACCCATACAAGATCAAGCGACTCATGAATTCAAGCCGATGGACCATTTGAAGCGACGTACGTTCTCCGATTGGGCTCTGGAAAAGATGCGCCAAGATGATCAATTTCATCGCAAAATCATTTTCAGTGACGAATCTCATTTTTGGCTCAATGGGTTCGTCAATAAGCAAAATATGCATTATTGGTAGGGTGAAAATCCACATGTGCTTCATGAAACACCACTTCATCCACAAAAAATAACTGTTTGGTGCGGTTTGCATGCCGGCGGCGTCATAGGGCCATATTTTTTCGTCGACGATAATGATCGTCACGTTACTGTGAATGGTAATCGGTATCGTGCCATGATTACCGATTATTTTTGGCCCGAATTGGAAGATATGGACTTGGACAACATGTGGTTTCAGCAGGACGGTGCCACAAGCCACACAGCACACGTTATAATCGATTTATTGAAAAGTAAGTTTGATGAGCGTGTTATCTCAAGAAATGGACCAGTCGATTGGCCGCCTCGTTCGTGCGATTTAACGCCCCTAGACTTTTTTCTTTGGGGCTACGTCAAGTCATTGATCTATACCAACAAGCCGACAACGTTGGAAGAGCTCAGAGCCAACATTGAACGCGAAATAGCAGCCGTTTCGGCCGAATTGTGTGGCCGAGTCATCGAAAATTGGGTCCAACGAATCGACCGTTGCAAACGTGCCTGCGGTGGCCATATGAACGAAGTCGAGTTCCATTCATAAATATTTTGATTGTACTTCAACCCGATAATAAAGTTTTTGAAATATCTCAAATGGTCTGCATTTTATTTTGACAAAAAGTTGTCAAGTCCTTATTGGAAAACCCTTTATAAGATATTCTAGGAAAATTTCCTTAATTTTTACTTATGCTTAAACACGACACTTTTAGAGATTTGAATTTCTTTAATATTGGTTTTTACATCATTACACAAGTATACACGATTTCGTAACCGAGAAACCAAAAGTTGTTTCTAAGCTAATTTGATGCACTGAATCTAAATCTTCAATTTTTTTTAAGATTGGTTCGGTTGTTGATATTCGATAAATTCATTTTTACGATTCTTTTGCAATTAAAGGATATTTTATTCAATTTTTTCGAGTCGATTAGTTTCTTTTGTTTCTTTTAAAAAAATATTTTCATGGTAGCTATTTTTCCAGTTAAACCAGATATACATATGTATGCATGAATTAACTTGACTACTTTGTTTGGGGTTTATAACTTATGCTACTCCTCCGGCCAATGAACAGAGAGTATTAAACACGTCGTAAATTCAATTCCATAATTTTTTATATCTACGTCATCAAACTAATGGCTGCTAGTTCCAGCATTTACGTTAATTATCATTCATTTTGATATTTACATTAGACTTAAATAAAACTCATATTTCGTCAAACCGTTCGTATTGATTTATTGATGGTTTTATACCATGTTGCCAAATGTACACTTCTTTCAAGCACTTCGTATGACTTAACTAATGATAATACGTTTATTAGGATTGTCGACACAGAATAACTCTATCTGACGATTGTCCGTGAATTTCTGATCACCCTGTATATCTAAAGATTCGATAGTTTCGTGTACCCATGAAATATACAGATAGGCGAGGATCGATGGAATGGCCAGCACGATCCCCTGATCTAACGCCATTAGACTTCTTCTTATGGGGATTTGTCAAGAGTATAGTATACAAAACTAAACCCCTCGACTTAGTTGACTTAAGAAGACGAATAATAATTGCGATTAGATCGGTCACACCTGAGATGTTGAGCAACGTTAGAAAAAATTTTTATTTAAGATTAGGATATTGTCAAGACGTTTGCGGCGAACACTTTGAACATCTCCTACAGTGACATTAATGTTTTTCTTGTTATTTTTTACATTATCAAAAATTTTTCAAATTAATCTGAAAACATTTAATATTTCCGAAACAGTCGAAGATAGGTATAGGAGACATTATACATGAAATATGTCTGGAATTTTCTCAAGAATCCAAAAATTTAATATTTGACAGGGTATTGCATTTAAAATAAGAAAGTTGGTATTGACCACTTTTACATGACACACCCTGTATATAAACTTTTTATTTAAAAAAATACGCAACTAGAAATCCCAATCGACGTGTCCGAGCGTTTTTTCCATTTAATTATTATCGAATTTATTCCATTTGGCTGATACACACTGTATGTATATACTTCCTTTGTGTAAATCAGAAGGTTTATACCGTGCGTCGAATAAATTGTACGTCTGGTAGAAATATGCGTCCGTTCCCGTGACGTAAATTCATTAATGAATCCGTAAAACAGATTCAAAATTACCATCCAAAAATGACGAATATACAAACACTTACTTATACAAGACTGAGATGTAAAATCTTACTAAATCCACTCGCTGGATACGCAAATAAATTTCAAGAATTTCACCCATTATCTACCATATGTTACGCGTCTCTTGTCGAAAATGTAGGCGTCGCGATTGGGAATCGAACAAGGACGGAACAATTAAGCCTTTTCTGAAAAACAACCTAATATACATACGTGTGCATGTAGCTGTTTGCCTCTATTAATAGTATCGGAATGCTCAACTTTGATTTCGTTCTTATCCATAACGGAACAGGCGCATACCTACGGACTCAGTGGCGGCTCGTGAGTATTTGACATGGTGAGGCAGATAGAATAATAAATATTCAAAATTGTTTACAATTGATTAATAAACTCTATATACCTACTACATATAAAAACAGTTTATATATATATATATATATATATATAGGGCTTCCAGTACAAACAGGGCTGCCAGACGTGAACTGAGCCCTATATCGCGCCCCATTCGATTTTTAAGGGAAAACGAAGTTTCAAAGCAAACCCTTGTGAAACGAAAATAAATATTCTAAAAAATCAAACAAATTCTAAAAACATTAATCGAAAATAAGAACTCAATCTTCTAGGATTTAAAAATAAAAAATAAATACATTCCTATTATAATATAAAATTTAATAATATAACAAATATATACATATATATGTATATATATATATATAAATCAACAACAATCCAATAACAAAATTTCAAAATTACATGCAAAATGAAAATATTTTAAAATACAGAGAATTTCCTTTATTGGCATTGCACGTAGAATTACATTTAATAGATTTTACTTCTTGTATGGCAAAGGTATCCTCCGGTTTTTTGTGTTAGCAAAATAATCAATTACATCATTATAAAATCGTTCATCCCTCGTCATCGTTTTAACCAATTCCTTTTCGATTGCAATTAGTGCACAGTTACTAAGTCTTTGTTGTCCAATTGTATTTCTAACATACGATTTTATACGTTTCAATGTGGAAAAACTTCGCTCAACGGACGCGGAAGTTACCGATATGGTAACTACTATACTTAGCAATTTAAAAAGTTCTGACATACAGATGGCTAACTTTTGTTCGTGCATAAATCTTAACATTTCACATGGTGTTTTAGAATTACCAAGGAGTTGCATGTCACTATAAATAACAGCTAATTCATTTTTTAATTGAATTTGATCAAAAAATTTATATTGTTCAAACAAATTATTTAAGAGCCTCTGAGGAAATGCCTTCGAATATTCTTCAAATTTACTTTCTGTTAATAAATCAAAAAAAGCAAGTTTTTCTAAATCAATAAATCTAATTTCAATTTGACTAATAAACGTATCTAGAATTTCGAAAAATAATTTTCTATAATTTTGTTTAGTATCTGGAACGTCATCAATTCTACGCCTTTTATGTGCAACAGATTCGTCTGACATCGAATTTTCGTATACAGTACTGAAATATGTATCACACTCCCGAAATTCTCTAAACTTATCAAGCAAAAAACGTAATTATTTTATTATTATTGAAATTTCTGTTAGACTTACCGTGTATTGTAAGAGATTTTGATAAACCAGGGTTTGGTCTTGGAAGGTTTTTGACATATAATTGATCTTCTACCGATAGAACAACGAACGTATTTCTTATTAAAAAATCTACAATGTCTTGTGTATTTCTTACATTTTCTAAATCCATATTCACAATTTTTAAATCACTGAAAATATCACTAAACAAATATTAAAATATTTAACCTAACTTTGTTATTCCCCCAACTGCTGTAATTTGCGATTCGGGCCGAGAATGTCAGCCTCGAGTATATTCGGTAGTTCGGCGATTGTGATTCGATGAGAGGCTCAGTTCAAATTGGCTTCAGGCTAAATAATACATACATACATTGATATCTAAACAATATCTACTTGAAACAATAAAAATACTCCTGTTAAAACTTAAAACATATTATTTGCGTGGAGGAAATATTGAGAAACTGTACAAGAAGAATGTAAAACTTTAGACATCTTTATATCATTAAATAAATACTTAATTTATCCTATTAATAATGCTTTCTATATTATTAAAAAATTCAAAAATCTCACAATAAAGTTAGAAAAATCTATTAACTTTTTGAATATTTTTTCTTCTTTGTTATCTTAAATATGTAGCTAATACTTTACTGTAATTTCCATAGAAATTGAGAATTTTTTTGACTGCTGTAGTGCGTTATAAATTTTCAATGAGAGGCAATGAGTGGCCGGGCCTCAAATATTCGTGTTTAGTAGGGATATACATAGATCAAGCATGAAGTTGGTCGGGGCAAGTATACGCGCTCGTACATTCGCACGGAATTAAAATGAAATGATAAATTTGTACTTTGCTTGTAATACCGGTTTATTTAAAACTATTTTCTTATTGTTTATAAGATAAATTCTGAATAAAAGATGATAATTAATTTATAAAGAATTTTAAAAGTATACATATTATTCTTGTTATAATTCCAAGATTTAGATGGTGAGGCACTGCCTCACCTGCCTCACCTGACCAGCCGCCACTGTACGGACTGACTGAATGGCCCCGCGAGAATACATCTCAGAGTGCCGTGACCGAAGCACGCGAACGAACTTGAAGTGATTCATCATTTCAAATTTAGTTCAAATCTTCACTTTAATAGAGATACGTTCTGAAATTCTCTGCTGGGTTTTTTTTTTGTTGGATTGTTTTTAAGTTTACTTAAGCTACTTTCAATTTACGTTAAAAATAGGACAATATAGCATGCGACGGAGGAAAAACGTAGTTTGATGTTGTCGTTTCCATTAATTTTAGTTTCAAACATTAGCATGAAATTTATTGTCTAAAACATGTGATTACGAGAACCATTTCCTCTAGTTTACTAATGTCAGGAGTACAGACGAAAGTTATGGAAAGTATTTGTATTTTTTATTTCATCGACAATATGACACTTTACACTTTGAAGCAGAATATCTATTATCACATTTTATATATTTTTCCCGAGATGGTGAGCTTTAGTCTCTTCTTTTTGGGAAACTCTACGGACGTGCTCTTCCATAATGAGACCAAATTCAGATAGCAACTCAACTGTTTTTAAGAAATTATCGTTATTATACTCAAACAACTAGTCGCTTGTACCACTAAAAGGAAGACCACTTTTATCAAGCATTTTAGAAATTGCTACGAGTCTCAGAAGCACCTCGTTCCATATCAATATCTATTATCACATTTTATATATTTTTCCCGAGATGGTGAGCTTTAGTCTCTTTGGGAAACTCTACGGACGTGCTCTTCCATAATGAGACCAAATTCAGATAGCAACTCAACTGTTTTTAAGAAATTATCGTTATTATACTCAAACAACTAGTCGCTTGTACCACTAAAAGGAAGACCACTTTTATCAAGCATTTTAGAAATTGCTACGAGTCTCAGAAGCACCTCGTTCCAATGATTTGTTTGGACCCGAATATGACTTTTGGAAAATTCATACTCTTTTAAAGTTTCGCCGAGATGCTTCCATCTAAAACCTTTCTTTGAAAGAGAACTAACTATACTAGTAAACGCAGTTTTATGAAAGAGAGTACACTAGTCAGTTTCGCAAAACTCGTTCTCCATTGCTTAAACCTCGTGTATAATAATTTGCGTCAAAATGTCGACCAGCGTCGTTGGAAGGCAATTTGTAATTATGCAATGGTTTATGTGGATCTTGTCTTCAATCTTAAAAAAACAGAATTACTTAGTTATTACTGTATCTATTTCTTCCTACTGAAGATGACAGCTTAGCTATTGAAATAGGTACCATGAGTACCGGAAAGTCTTTACCGGTTTTTCTAATAGATGTCGCTAGGCTTAAGTAGGCAATGTTATGGTTTGACAGATACGTCATTTTATTCTACTGACATCAAACTTCAAAGTCATAGATGCAATATTTTGTTAAAGTAACATCGTCAGAGATTTATACCCATTTGAAAATGTCGAGTTTCGTGCCTGAAAAAGTACATTTGCGGCACGTATTACTTTTCTTATTTAATCAAAAGAAAAAAGTTGCTGAAAGTAATCGTTTGTTGGTAGAACCTTACGGTGAGCATGCTCTAACTATAAAAAAATGTGAGGCGTGGTTTTGACAATTCAAAAGTGCTGATTTCGATGTGCAAGGCAAAGAACGTTCTGCTAGGCCGAAAATGTTTGAAGATGGGAAACTGCTGTTATTAGATGAAGACCCAACCCAAACTCAAGAACAATTGGAAGAATACAAAAGATGGGAAAATGGGTGCCAAATCAATTGAATGACAGGCAAATGGAAAATCGAAAAATCGTGTCTAAAATACTGCTTCAAAGGTATGATCGGAAGTATAAATGAATGACAAAGAGTCTACGACAAGAATAGATAAGATACTTAGTTTCTACTATTTGCTTTATGTACTGAAGATTACAGCTTAGCTATCGAAATACGTATCTAATATACAAATATTAATTTGGTAAAATTTTTTTTTTACCTCTTCGAGTATTTATTTCAACAAAGTCTCGAACGTAATTTGTAATTATGATTCCGCTTAAAAATGCCAAAAATTCTTTGATAAAAATAGGCAAGATGTGGTTGCATAAAAATACTTTGTTAAAAAATCTCCAATTACTTACTCCGAACTGTGTTTACTGTTTTTCTACTGAAGATGACACCTTAGCTATCGAAATGTGTATCTAGGATACAAATATTAATTTGGCAAGAGCGTTTTTACCTTTTTAACTATTCAGTTAGTCATAATCTCCAACGTAATTTGTAATTATGATGTACTTAAGAAATGGCGGAGTTTTTGATAAAGATGGGCAAGAGATTTTTGAATAAAATTATTTTGTTCAATGCAAAAATTGCCTCCTATTCTTTTTTAAAAACTCTCCAATTACTTAATCCAAACTGTGTTTACTGTTTTTCTGCTGAAGATGACATCTTAGCTATCGAAAGGCATATCTACGATACAAATATTAATTTGGCAAGAGTGTTTTTACATTTTTAGCTATTCAGTTAGTCATAATCTCCAACGTAATTTGTAATTATGATGTACTTAAGAAATGGCGGAGTTTTTGATAAAGATGGGCAAGAGATTGTTGAATAAAATTATTTTGTTCAATGCAAAAATTGTCTTTAATCTTTCTAAATAGACTCTACAATTACTTAGTTGCCAAACCATTATTTGTTTATGTGCATGTATATTGGTTCTGAAACTAGTAAATAAATTGGAGTGTGGTCATAAAATGTTAGCGAATATATTGAGAAATAAAACTTAAATCCTGCGTGTAATTACAAGAAAGAAATATAAACAAATATTCGGAAATGTTTCGCAGAATTCTTTAATAATATAATAAAATAGGAATTGTGTTTTAATTCAAATAATTACAGTAATTTAACTCAAGTCGTTTTTGTTGTCTTCTTAATGATTATTTTTATTGTACAAGAAATAAAAAAAGCTTCTTTGCATAATTATGACTACAAACAGCAATAAAGAAATCTATATCAATATATTTTCGCATTCGTTTAACGTATAAATAATGTTTATGTTTATTAGATTATAAAATTCGTGGACATATTGACGTATTTCCTCTACTAATTTTAAAAACTGTTAAATTTTTGCGGCAATTAAAAATACTCGACCGACATAAAGTAGACTGTGAAGAATGCGATGTTATATTTACTAGAAGAAATGTGGCATTTAAAAAAAATTACTGTCGACTTTGCCTAAATTATGCTTTTTTTAAATTTGAACGTTCCATGTTGAAAGTAAGTAAAATAACACGGTTAGTTAAGAATTTCGTTTTACATATAAATAATTATTACAGAATAGAAATTCTTTTGAAAACGTCTTTTCAGTGCATCGATATCTGCAATTGGAACATGCGATTATGATAAAGCATATTTATTTTCATTTAAAAACTTTAAAAACGACATTAAAACAATATTAATAATAGAAATTAGATAATCGTTGTCAGGTGACGTTATTTATATGGATTTTAGGCATTCATCAAAAATATTAATGTTGATTTTTAATAATATATCGTCCATATGTGTTTGTATAATGTTTTTTTTTATAAAAGAAAAGACTAGATTGTAATCATAAGTAGAATATAATCAATATTTTACTTATGATTACAATCTAGCCCTTTATGGCTTATCAGTAATTTACATCTAACCTAAACTACTATACGAACTGTCGAATTGATAAGACTGTGTGAGCGGGTGCATTGTCATGCTGAAAAAACCATTCCCCCGTCTGCCACAAATCGGGCATCTTTCATCGCGTACTGTTAGTCTTGCAGGCTTCTCGGAACCTCCAAATAGAATGCCTGATTAACTATCTGATCGCTGTTCACTTAAGTCCCACATTACAAAAAACAACGACCAAACGAAAATCCTTTTACAAAAAATACACCGTAACAACGCACAACCTTATTTGGCGAAAGAACCGACTGCACCGAAAGCAGAACAAGTAGGGTCACGCGAACCGCAGGAATGCGCGCTAGGAAAACCTCACCAACAGCGCTGCTTAATCTAAGAGTTCCTGCCAACATAAATACTACACTATATTTTTGTATACGCTTCACAAGCATTTTACTCTGTCTTCAATTTTAACTCACTGCACTAATACAAACGGTTTTATCCCTTTCAGTTTTTTCTCTAAATTTGTGGTGTCGAGGAGCTGGATTTACTCCTCATTACTCCTCTTTATTCCTTTTAATGTTGTAGGCCTGATCTCCATCTCACCCCCATACCAACACGTCCATTTGGCTTTCGAGAGAAACATTCAAGTATAGTTCAAATACATAAAATTACAACTATAATGAAAAATTTGATGAAATCAGAGTATGTTCTTCAATCATTTCCACCTGATAAGGTTCGGCTTGAAGGCTTGAAGTACAAACGAAAAACAATATTACTGATACAATACACAACTATTCTTAAGTCATACATAATAAACAGCTTCTTTAGAATAAGATAGAAAGAGATGCTTATTCGAAACTTAAGGAAGTTAAAACTGGGGTTCCTCAAAAATAAAAGAAAAGAAATTTGTACTCATTCGCCTTTTTCCAATATTCAACCCTAAAATTTCTATGCATTTTTGTCTATTGTAGACGAGCTTTCTTCATTTTTGGCGTCAACCTAGACTTTTTGGCTGGTGTGTGACATTTGATTTCGGCAGCGTATAATCACGATCGCATCGTACGCCAGATATGTTGATATTATGCATTTTTAATTTATCTAGCAGCTGTCTACCAGATGATTGCTTATTTTCGAGTGCTGTTGATGATAGTTAGCAAGTTGTCTTTCTCGGAGGATTTTGCAGATACTATGGCAATGACTGCGGTCGCTCGCATTAAATTTTTGTATTTGTAATTTGTCAGTTTAAATACATGTCTACCTCCATTTTAATTTGGTAAGCGCTACTAATGTCATGACTTTTCTCATTCTGAATAAATTACAAAGTTTACAAGTCACTAAAAAACTATTACTAAAATACATGAAGTTGAATTTGATAGAGCCTGTGGTTGATTATCTTAATCACCAAGGTTGATATATAACCCCTTTCCACAGTAATTTTCGTATTTCGCATACGATTTCGACAACTAAGTTGTCATCATCAGCAGATAACCGCAAAGTGTCGCACTTGGTACACACCGTTGAGAACTTAAGCGTACGCAGTGTACGTTTAGGTTCTCAACGGTGTGTACCGCGTACGGAGTGTGTTTTCGTACAGGTATTTTTCGCCGTGGTTTTCCAGGTGCGACACTTTGCTGTTATCTTAACTTAGTTATCGAAATACGTATATAGAATTACAAAAGTAATATATATATTCGTAATGCTTCATTATCTGTGTTTAAACCCTAATAGCAGGTACCTGAACAAAAAACCAATAATAAGGAAACTTTCCTTTTCTAGGAATAGATGCTCTTTGAAAAACTAAGTCTGTTTGGAAATTTTGAAATATATTTAAATACAAACGACTTGTATTTCTTAATTAATTCAGTTACAATATAGTGCAATTTTCGTTTTCATTTTTTGTTTCATTTCTTTGTAATAATTTTTCTTTTTGCTCATTCATTAGCTGTCAAAGATTTGTTTTTCCTTTGTTTGTTTATGTTACAGTAATTTAGAAAGTTTTAATGTTAAGATTGCAGAAATTCTCTAATATATTTTCGTAACTATTGTATTTTATATTATTTCAATACATTTGTTTTTCTTTAAACTTTCAATAATTTTCCTCTTGGATATATAGGGGATTATCATTATTATTGAAGATAGATAGATTTATTTGTGCCCTAGTGTTGTACAAGCAACAGGGCGTGCCAATATGTTATAAACAACATTAAAATAATAAATGTAAACTGACGCTAAATTCGAGCAGTCCTCTTCATTATTTTGTCACGTCTTGTGATTCACGAGTTAATAATAAAACTAAAACGAAAAAAAGAAAATCCTTACGCGTGATAGACAAATATATATTCTCTGTTATAACCGGATGTTTTCAATTCATAATTTTCAACATTTATGGGGTGTACGAAAACTTTCCCGACCGACTGTATATATTTGGATGGACGACTTACGTCAACTTTTGGACGTTGCAGAAAATCTGTTATATTATTAGTATTACAAAGTTGTTTTTATCGCACGTTCGAGTTATTTTGATCTTTTTTTGCGTAAAATCGAGATATGAATAAACCTCGAATCAAAACAGGCATACATTTTCGTGTGCGTTATGCAAGCATTAGGACGGCCGTGTGTTTTTAAAAATAGGGCACAATTTGTATTCGAGGTTCTATTTAATTCCTGTAGAAAGAAACCTTTTTTTATCCACGCATATTTCGATATCAATGTTTTTACGTGGGTGTTTAACTAGTTCGTTTGCTCTGTTTCTTTATTTTTAAGAAATAGCCCCGAATGTCTGTTAAAGTTTTGCAGTCAAATTTAGTTGGGGGTAATTAAGGTTAAAGGGTTGATATCAATGGTTCAATTGTTTCGTGTGTACGTCATCATATAATTTAATGAAATATTTATCCAACTATACTCAACTTTCATGTATTATAAAACAAATTACTAAAAGGGCGACTTGAAATTAGAAAATTATTCGAAATTTTAAACTGAAATAACAAAAAATGTACCCTTCTTTCTTGCTTCTTCTTTTTTTTTCTGTATCTAATGTAAATATACAATCCGTCCAATCAATGAAAATAAGTATTTTATACTGACAATAAAGAGAACATGTAGCATATAATTTAATGAAATATTTGTCCAACTATACTCAACTTTCATGTATTATAAAACAAATTACTAAAAGGGCGACTTGAAATTAGAAAATTATTCGAAATTTTAAACTGAAATGAAAAAATGTACCCTTCTTTCTTGCTTTTTCTTTTTTTTCTGTATCTAATGTAGATATACAATCCGTCCAATCAATGAAAATAAGTATTTTATATTGACAATAA
Organism: Dermolepida albohirtum; assembly: GCA_031893035.1. Taxonomy (NCBI): domain Eukaryota; kingdom Metazoa; phylum Arthropoda; class Insecta; order Coleoptera; family Scarabaeidae; genus Dermolepida; species Dermolepida albohirtum. Next base: position 15,466 of record JAVIWB010002392.1, read on the forward strand.
AGAGAACATGTAGCATATAACAGTCGAACTGAAAAGTCCCCGGTCTACCATAGTAAAACACAGTTTTTTGGCAAAATTCGATTTTATTATTCAACATAGTTGCCTTCGAGGCCGATACACCGATTATAGCGTTCTTCCAACTTTTCGATACCATTTTTGTAGTACGAATTGTCTTTAGCCTCGAAATAGGCCTCAGTTTCGGCGATCACCTCCTCATCCCTGCTAAATTTCTTCCCGGCGAGCATTCTCTTGAGGTCTGCAAACAGGAAATAGTTGCTGGGGGCCACATCTGGAGAGTACAGTGGATGGAGAAGTAATTCGAAACCAAATTCACTTAATTTGGCCATTGTTTTCATTGATTTGTGACACGGTGCATTGTCTTGGTGAAACAGCACTTTCTTCTTCTTCATATGGGGCCGTTTTTTTGCGATTTCGTTCTTCAAACGGTCCAATAACGCTGTTGATGGACTGGCCCTTTTTAAGATAATCTATGAAAATTATTCCATGCGCATCCCAAAAAACTGACGTCATAACTTTTCCAGCTGACTGTTGCGTCTTTCCACGCTTTGGAGCCGGTTCATCGCGTACAATCCACTCGGCTGACTGTCGATTGGACTCTGGAGTGTAGTGATGAATCCATGTTTCATCCATTGTCACATATCGACGCTAAAACTCGTTTTTATTACGATTTAACAGCTTCAAACACAGCTCAGAATCATCAACTCGTTGTTGTTTTTGATCGAATGTGAGCTCGCGCGGCACCCATTGCACAGAGCTTCCGCATGCCCAAATATTCATGCACGATGTGTCCAACACGTTCCATTGATATTTTTAGGATGTCAGCTATCTCGATCGACTTTACTTTACGGTCATTTAAAATGATTTTGCGAACTTTTTTGATGTTTTCGTCGGTGACAGCCTCTTTTGGTCGTCCACTGCGTTCGCCGTCTTCGGTGCTCATTTCACCACGTTTAAAGTTAGCATACCAATCAATTATGGTTGATTTTCCTAGCGCAGAGTCCGGAAACTCCCCATCAAGCCATGCTTTTGCTTCAACGGTATTTTTTCCCTTCAAAAAGCAGTACTTTATCAGCACACGAAATTCTTTTTTTCCATTTTTTTAAATAACAAAAGTAGCTTCACTCTTAACGCAATATCTCAGTAACTAATGGTCGGATTGCTGTCAAATTTTGACACGTTTCGTTTGAAGGTTAGTACTATCTAAAAAACATTCTGACATAATCGTCTATTATGTCAATAGATGTATTCCTACAACAAGATCTAAACAATTAGATCATTACATTTACACAAAAATATGCGAAAAATCACACGCTATCTACAGTAAATATATGAGATAATATATGTACATGCATATACTACCTCGGAAATTTCAGCAATGTTAATTACTTCAGCTGTAATTAACATACTTCTGACATCCGCTGATTTCTGTCCGTCTCTGCATTAGCAGTTACAAAAACTAAAAATGAACATAGCAAAGGAGACGTTTTATTTTCATTTCGCTTCAAAGAAAACCACTAAACAACTTGAATTATTGCTGCGGTTTAAATTTATCGCGTTCTTTACTCTGAAATCTCGCAAAGCTGATTAAGAAATTGGAAAAATTTTTTTAGCACTTTGACCTTGAAGGCCTCTTAATCATTAACTAATACATGATAAATCGCACCACTAGATTAATATATTGCATATACAGTGTGTTAAAATAAAAAAAAGCAAATTCGTTTAAAGTAAATTTTATAAAATACGTGTCAGTTACTGCACTTCCAATAGTTTTCTTTAACTTAATTACAAAATATTTACATAATCTGTGAAGTGCAACATAAATTTCCTATTAAAATGTAAAACAAAATTTTACAAACAATATTTATTTTTAAGTACAATTCACGTATATGAAGTTGAATTTGATGGAACCTGTGGTTGATTAATTTAATCACTAAGGTTGATATAAAGGGTTTTCCAATAAGGACTTGACAACTTTTTTTCAAAATAAAATGCAGACCATTTGAGATATTTCAAAAACTTTATTATCGGGTTGCAGTATAATCAAAACATTTATGAATGGAACTCGACTTCATTAATATGGCCACCACGGGCACGTTTGCAGCGGTCGATTCGTTGGACCCAATTTTCGATGACTCAGCCACACAATTCGGCTGAAACGGCTGCTATTTCGCGTTCAATGTTGGCTCTGAGCTCTTCCAACGTTGTCGGCTTGTTGGCATAGACCAATGACTTGACGTAGCCCCAAAGAAAAAAGTCTAGAGGCGTTAAATCGCACGAACGAGGCGGCCAATCGATTGGTCCATTTCTTGAGATAACACGCTCATCAAACTTACTCTTCAATAAATCGATTGTAACATGTGCTGTGTGGCTTGTGGCACCGTCCTGCTGAAACCACATGTTGTCCAAGTCCATATCTTCCAATTCGGGCCAAAAATAATCGGTAATCATGGCGCGATAACGATTACCATTCACAGTAACGTGACGATGATTATCGTCGACGAAAAAATATGGGCCTATGACGCCGCCGGCATGCAAACCGCACATGAAGCACATGTGGATTTTCACCCGACCAATAACGCATATTTTGCTTATTGACGAACCCATTGAGCCAAAAATAAGCTTCGTCACTGAAAATGATTTTGCGATGAAATTGATCATCTTGGCGCATCTTTTCCATAGCCCAATCGGAGAACGTACGTCGCGGGAAACCATTGTGAGTCAATTGAAGACATTAAACGTGAATCGCTACGCGCATTGAAGGCTATTCCTGAAATTGACTTTAACAACTGTTTCGAGAATTGGAAGAAACGTTGGCACAAGTGTATTGGGGCCAGGGGGGATTACTTTGAGGGGGACGAAATAGATTTGGAAGAATAAATTAAGAATATAAAAATTATGAGCAAAGTCTTACTATTTTTTGCCCACAGTAGTATATATATATATATATAAAATATATATATTAAATACTTTATAGGTAAGTTATGACAGAGTTTTGGGCATATGTCAATAAAGTAGTCTGAATACTTATTTCGCCAAATAAGTTGTCATCAGCAGTATAAAGTCTAAACTTTGTTTAATTTGCGTTAGTAGTAGTATGTTGGTACGTGCTTTACTTACTTTACTGTAAAATATATATTATTGCTTTATGCATCATTATTTTTCCACTACTGATGATGACAACAATGAAAAGAGTGGCTATTTTTTAATCAACTTCCAATAGGTACTTGCTACTCAAATGTAGAAGATATTTAAATATGATATGAATATATAATACTCGTTATGACACACGAAAAATTTAAATTAGTTTTTCGTAACCGTTCTACTTTTAAGTTAGAGTTAATAAAGAGGACACATTGTATTTGCAATTTTTTTTCTGACCTCTTAATCTTAATATAAATATTATTTTCAATCGTTTACACAAGAACCTCGCGTATTTCAACAACCAAGAAAAAAAAAGGAAAAGCAATTCTTATCGACAGTAATATACCGAGATGTGTCGTAAATTTTTCCATGAAGTGTAGATGCCCACATTAACGTAAAAGCTCCAGTGAGATCCTATTTTAAGTAAGTGCACTTTGAATTCGCTTACAGAGCCGCATATTCCGCCAATAATAATCCCGCCGTCAAGGTGTGCGTGTATGAAAACCAGCAATAAAACATCATTAAAATATGTATATGCGAGACTATAATGTTCAAATTTTGCACCTATTTTCTAGTCCGTTTAGTTATTCCGCTCTTTGGAAAACTATCATTTTTATGTGGCCGCTTAGAAATAGTGGGGGGTGAATATATATTTCGGTAGTTCCGTCGACTTTAGCAGTGCTGGTTAAATTTTTTCGCGTTCTCAGGCTTACCAACAGCAACAGCCAAAATGGTGAGAAAACACGCATGACGTATACATTGCGAATTTATTTAAATTATTTCAATAACGCGTTCTAATTAAAGGTTACAGTTTTGATTTATTTTTTTTAATATTCAAAGCTATTATATAAATTTTTAAACTCGAAATATTAACTATAAAAGCTTTGTAATTTGTGAATATTTCTAGAGTGATGAGGAACAGAAATTAGCCGTACTCCGTAAAGCCTTTTCTATGTTTGACACGTCCAGTTCCGGTATTATCGATACTTCAAAGATTTCCACCATCTTGAACACCATGGGTCAACTGTTCGACCATGGTGAATTACAGAAACAGATCATAGCCCGCGATCCAGAGAAGAGTGGAAAAGTGGACTTCGACGGTTTCTGCGCCATCGCCTCGCACTTCTTAGACGAAGATGACGATGAATCCACGCAACAAGAACTCAAAGAGGCGTTCAGGTTGGTTTAGATTTAATGTTTGGAATTTTCGGACATCATAAATTGGAAAAATTTTATTTTAAAACGAATTGGTTTAAATATAATTTTAGAAATGTTCCTAAATCAGAAGAAATTGGAAAAAAAATTTATTTTATGTTTAATTTTTAATATTGAACGCAAAAACTCAGTTGTGTGATTTTCACAAAATATCTTTACTGAGAAAACACTAACAATTGTTTCGCCAATTAATAAAATAAAAAAATTTGAATGGTTCGACTGGAAACCAATAAATGTTATATAATTAACTGATGTGGTCTTTACGTAATGAAAATCCATAACAAAATTAGAAAATTAAACACGAAAATTAAGTTTGTATGACTTTTACAAAATATTTTCATTGACAAATAGTAACAATCGTTTCGCCAACACTTTGACTTTTTCAGAATAAAAAGTTTTTAGTCTGAAGTAGTCACAGTGTGAAGAAGAATTTGAATGGTTCAAATAGAAGCCAATAAATTTGGCGAAACATCGTTACTATTTTTTTAATACATATTTTGTGAAAAATCACACAACTGAGATTTTATGTTGTGTGTATAAAATATTGGTATAAGAACAAAATTAATCGTAGACCTAAATTGTTGTTTCTTTTACTTTCTAAATAGAATAAAAGAATGTGAATGGTTCGAATACAAACCAATAAACATATAATTAACTGATGTGGCATTTATTTGATGAAAATCTATGACAAAATTACAGAATTAAGAGATTTTATGTGTTTAATTTTGCAATTTTGTCATGGATTTTCATCAAATAAAGCCCACATCAGTTAATTATATGTTTTATTGGTTTGTATTCGAACCATTCACATTCTTTTATTCTATTTAGAAAGTAAAAGAAATAACGATTTAGATCTATGATTAATTTGATTCTTATACCAGTTTTTATACCACCATAGCTTTCGCAAACGTTTCTAAGCAATTTTTTAAAATTGTGTAATTTTATATTTAATTCACTTGCTTTTGTAATTAAAAAAAATAAATTTAACTGTGTGAGAATATTTCAAGAAGAAATATATTAAAAATTTTCTTTTTCAGATTAGTAATTTAAATATGTACAATTTACCTCTTCGATTAAAAAAAATGACTTAATTCTTTTTGCCAATTATTAGTTCTTCATATTTCATAAATTGGTATTTTTTTTTGGAAAATGCTACGAAAAAAAAATTCAGTAGAAGAATATTTATGTATTATACATAGCATAAAATGAAACATTAGTAAATATTTATGTTACATACGTAACATAGTTTATCTCAAAGATTGAAAACAAATTTAACATTTCCTAAAATTCTTAATGTCGATGTAGTTTTTAATTTATTTATTTGAAATGCTTTTTGAAAATTGTTAAAAAATAGATTTTTAAAATAAATAATTTCGACTTATTATTTTTAATATAGGAGAGTTTGACAATTTTATAAAGGGCTATTAAAAATTAAATACAATGATTTCAACAAGCAAAAAGAAATTCTACTTATTTTTAACAGAACCTCAATTTTTTAAAATTATTACTTTATGAAATGAAATAATTGGTTATATAAGGAAGAATCTATAACCGGTCTTTTATTATAGGTAGGTGTTATGTAATATACAAATTTTGAATTCAATATGTAGAGACAAAAACACTACATATGTGAATATCAGAGTCTAATTGGAATGTTAATAAATATATAGTAATTTATGATTAAATATTAATGAAAATATACTGTACATGAGAACACACACGCACACGAACACACATACACAAAACGCATAACATTGCTATTTCGTTTTGTATGAGCTTCTACTACTATTATTATATACAGACATGCTCAAATGTATTAGACACCTTACGAATTTATGTACATACATACATACATACATATATAGTTTATATAGTTTAGTCAAAAGAGAGGTGAGGAAAATAAAACTGTTGTGAAAATTATATACAAAGTGTTATTTAGTAATTTAGTACAATTTACCAATATTTTGTCGCTCCGCCCTTGGCCTTCATGACAGCTCGCACTCGTCAAGGCATACTTGCTACTAAATTGTAACACTCTGCCGGTGGTATTGCAGCCCATATTTCGCGAATTTTTGTTGATAATTCTGCTTTTGACAGGCATTTATGTTCCGTGATCTTAGTTTTTAAGATACGCCACAAATTTTCAATGGGCGACAAATCGGGACTTTGTGGCGGCCAATCCAATACCTCAACTGTGTTTTCCTCTAACCAACGCACTACAGCTCCCGATTTGTGGTAGGGCGCATTATCTTGCTGAAAAATGTATTGTGGAATATCCTGGTCGAATAGTTTTAGCACAGACGGTTCTAATACTTCCTCCGACATGGCTAAATAGCGTTGGCTATTCATCCGTTCATCGCACAGGTACACTTCTCCAACACCGTATGCAGACATACAACCCCAAACCATGATACTACCACCTCCAAATTTTACTGTGGGAATGATACATTTTGGTTCATAAGCTTCCCCTTGCCTACGCCGAACGTATAGCGTCCCAGGTAGTCCCCAAAGCTGCCAGGCAAAAGAAGAAAGTTAGCACTTAGACAGGATTAATTTTGTTTAATGTTACATGTAGACTGAATTGCATACAACGATAAGAATATTAGTCATGAAGATGTACTTACATATCTCGATATTCGATTCATCAGACCAAAGAATCTTCGACCACTTCTCGATTGTCCAATTTTTATGTTGTTTGGCCCATAAATACCGCTTCTTTTTATGAGCGTCAGTCAGCACGCTGGAGACGCCTTCTCACTGTTTGCGCAGAAACTGTTACGCGATAACGCTGTTTCAGCTCACTGGCGAGCTGTTTCGACGATTTTTTCCTATCACTGAGAGCCAGTCTTTGTAAAATTCTGTCTTCTCTAATCGAGGTACAGGGTTTTCTGCCACTTTTTGGTCTGTTAGCAAACGACCCACTCTCCTGATAGCGACTAATGGTTGTACGGACTGCACATCGCGAACATTTTTTTTTTGCAGTTGCAGCTATTGATAACTTCTGGGAATGCAGAAGCACTATTTGGGCGTGTTCCCCTACCGACAACTCGCATTTCTCTTCAACAAATAACTGACACAACGTGAAAAAATAGGATAATCTAATTGATCTCTACCACAAACTCACAAACGCACGTTGCTCACACACTGCTAGAATGACACTAAATTTCTAAAATCCACAATTTCCCCTTTCCACCTATTCTTTTCAATAGGGGATTAACTAGGGTATTCAAAAACGCATTTCTGTAAATACCATTAACTATTTTTACGGTTAATTTCCGTCAGACTTGGATAATACCGAGAATAAGGGTTTTTACCTGGGGTGTCTAATACATCTGAGTATGGTTGTATATATATATATATATTCAGGCAAACTGTGGTGTAATTTTCTGTGATTATTGTCAAGTATAATAAAAAATTAAAAAGCAACACCTCCCTCTTTCATACAAACAGGCAATTGTCCGAAAGAATGAAATTCATTTGAACTTGACATACGTCATTCGATAAATCTCTGAGAATAATTCAAACCGAGTGTTTATTAACATTTAAATGTTGATTACCATTGTTACAATAATTAATCTTTATATAAATTCTTATACTTAGTATATGCTAGAAAGGTATGAATAGAAATAAAGCAATAACTTTTTTATAACATATTTATTACAATTTAATAAGTGTTTTTTTCATATTCTTATGAATTTACACCTACAATTTATGATTTATTTTATTGATACTTTTTTCTATTGATTACCAATATAATATTATACAAGCGTTTTTCTAATATATTTAGTAATCAATAGCAAAAGTTTCAATAAAGGGAAATGCATTTTCAAATAAATAAATCATAAATTGTAGGTGCAAATTCATAAAAATTCATTAAAATATGAAAAAGTATTTATTAAGTCGTAATTAAAATGTTATATAAAAGTTGTTTCTTTATTTTATTAATGCCTTTCTAGCATTCTAAATGTAAATAATAAAACAATCTTTGTAATACAGGAGGGCTTAGGTAAATGATTCTTTATTGAATTCTAAAATACGAATTTTATGGGTATATTAACCAAACGAAGCATTAATTAACACACAGATTCTTTAGTCATACATCTAATAAGAAGCAATACCTCTTTCGATTAATATGTCCATAAAATTCTTATTCTAGAATTCAATAAAGAAACATTTATCTAAGATCTCCTGCATTATAAATACAAGGATTTCTTTTTTGTTAACATTTAGAATACTAGAAAGGTATTAATAGAAATAAAGAAACAACTTTTTTATAATATATTTATTACAATCTAATAAATAGTTTCTCATATTTTTATCAATCCATACCTACAATTTATGTTTTACTTCTTCGAAAATGCATTTTTTTTAATTCTTTTTTCTATAGATTATTAAATGTGTTTGAAAATTGCCTGTACTTATGTATATTATCTAAAAAGTTTAATTTAATCTTCCACATTTAGTTTTTAATATTTTAACAATATTGTTAAAATGTAAACTATAAAAATTGCATCTTTAAACCAATAAATTATCTTTTACTCGATTTCGCTGAAGAAAATTTCAAATTTATAGTGTATTAAAATTTAAATATATTTACATATTTCATTAAAATATCTCTTTATAGCAATTCACTATTTATGTTAACCTTATACATAGTCATTCAATAATATCTTACAGAGTCAATTTAAATTATGGATTCCAAAATATCAGCTGCTTAGTTTTTGAAATTTAAAATGTAAATGTGTTTTTGTTTCCGCAGATTGTACGATAGAGAAGGAAATGGTTACATCACCACCGCCACACTGAAGGAGATCTTAGCTGCCCTTGATGATAACTTGACCAGCAGAGATTTGGATGGTATCATTGCTGAAATTGATACAGATGGCTCAGGAACCGTAGACTTCGATGGTAAGTATCATCCGTTCTATATTTACTAGAGAGAGTCGAATATACAGGGTGTTCTATGACGTGGTTACCGCAGCTTAAAGATGTGTTACTGAAGCAATTTCAAGATAAGAATATCCAATGAATATATACCCAAAACTCTATCGTAACTGAGCTACAAACATTTGTAGTTTTCCATAACTCTGCTAATGCAGGTATTGCGTAGTTGTTTTGATTATTTTCTTATCAAAAAAATTGGGCTGACTGTCATTCATTAGTTATTATTTATTGTGACAGCAAACGTCAATTAAATTAATTTGAAATGTTTATTTTTTCGTGCAGAAGAATTTGGTTTATGTAGAACTTGAATAGAAAGAACAAAATTTTGGGCATATGTTGATTAGACATTTTTAACTTCTTCTTAAATAATTTTCATTGAGATTTTTTTTGCAACAGTACATAAACATTAGTAGTGTGTTACATAAAAACACCTTAAACTGTAGCAATTTTCATATATTGTAGACATTTTTAACTTGAAACTGCTATATATATATTTATTAAATACTTTATTTAGTATTTAAATTTCGTCCAATATTATTCCAATAGAAAATTAATAAAATATTATATCATCTTATCAAGCTTTACCATATTACTGTCGTTGTAGTCACTAACCTCATCCATATTCTTCAACTCGAAAAATTACGTGTTTAAGTCTTTTATCTGGTTATCATATTTTTTTCATTCAATGGGTTGGAAATCCTTTTTCAATTTTTTAAAAAATTTTAAAAACGAAATTTACAGATAATAAAATGGCAATTGGTTTTAGAGATGAAAATATTATTTGCAAATCAGTTTCACGATGCTCTTCTCTAAGGAGTGATGCTGAGCATTGCATTGATGGTAGCACCGAAATCAAGGAAGAGTTATGCAATTCATTCACTCGAAGCTTTACAATGGTTTTTAATCTTCAAATAAAAATCGTTTCCCAATTCTATCCTGCTCTTCGCTTTTTTGTGGTAATTATGGTTACCGCGATGTTATCCCCTCTTCCAAGTGTTTTTTTATTGATTTCTTCAATCTATTTTCCAATTCACAACCTTTTTTTAAATGGAGCCACAGTTTTTCTTTCTGCTCCGCGATTTTGTTCACATTTAACTGCAGAACACTCTGCCATTGGCACCTTCTACTATGATCCTTTTCCTGTTTCTAAACGCTGCATGTACTTGTCTAATTATATTTATAATTTTTGTTGTGGTCCTCTTATTTTTTATAATTATGATTTCTATATGCCAGAAAGGTACGATACAAAGATATTACTTTTTTTCAGAAGTACTGTTGTCATTTGTTCTTATTATTGTAAATAGCATTACTTCATTTTAGCCCTTGTATTCTTGTATTCGTTGGAATGATAGAGTTTGAGATAAATTACTGGTTAGAGCTGGTGTCATCGAATTCAAAGTATCTTTTCTATTTCGATGTCTACTGATTTTTCAAAATCTAATTATGAACGTTTTCCAAGTAGATACAGAAGTGAATCTTACAAGTGTTTAACTAGTTTTTACATATTTTAAATATTGAAACTCTGTCCCCTTGAGTACAACAGATAAGATGCCGGTCTAGATTTTTTTAGAAATTATTCTTTAAATTTTAAACTTTAAATTCATATTAACCAAATGCAACTATTGGTGTCTATTATTTATTAACATAATTTAAATTGAGTAACCAGGAAAGCCATGAAGAACTATTGTAACAGATGGAACTAGTTTATTTTTACTAGTTGTAGATTCATTCGCATCTATATATATGCTATACCAGATGACAGCAAGACAGTTCTAAATTTATTTTGGACAAAAATTTATGAAATTTGTTTAAGTGTTTGAAATTTTATGAAAGATTGAAAATGGAAGATCAGCGCGTATCGAGTGCCAGGTTCACGATGACAGTGATCTACAAGTACTGGTGATTTTAAGCTTAAAAACGCTCTTTAATGAAGGAGGCCCGCTTAGACCTTAAAATAAGGGCATCGATCAACTCAATAACATGTGAGACTACAGAAATGTTAAACATTCATGAAAAGCTAGGATACATTCGCAAGATATTTGGATTCCTTAGGAACTCAGAAAGTTCACTTGAAGGCACATATAAACATCCACGATATTTGGTACGTAGACTTCCGCGGTCGTGGTCCATGCTATCTGCTTCTGGGTTTCCGGGCTGGAACCGCGTCACTAGTATATCTGCCAGATATACTAGTGACGCGGTTTCAGCCCGGAAACCCAGAAGCAGATAGCATCCACGATATATTTCTTGAACGTGAGGGTCTTAATTTTTATTTGAAGCGACTGATAACTGGTGATGAAAAGCGGTTTGTTTAGGATGTGAAAACGATCTCGATTCGACGATTTACCTTATGCAAAGATTATGCTCTCAGTATGATAGGATTATAAAGGCGTATTTTTCGAGTTCACACCAAGGAACGAAAATTAAATAATTAACTTTAAATGTGTAATATCAACAGTCGGATAATTCAAACGAACCTATCGCTCAGAAACGTCTACAATTTGTTAATAGTAAAGTAGTATTTCAGTACAACGTGATGACAAAAAAACCAGCCACAATATTGTTCGCCCTGCAAAAATTATTAAAACTTATTTGGGACTTTCATCATAGCTTTTCCAATAATCCCATGCATATATTTTCAAATCTTACATTTAATTCTATGCACGTACATTGTCAAATTTTCGTTACGTTTTTATTGCATACCCCTGTATACAATTGACACTTACCTCGTTTTTTTTTCTTTACAGAATTCATGGAAATGATGACTGGTGATTAAAAGACCAACAACAAGACTTCCATAATTACATATAAAACCATGTGTATTGTTAATTATTTATTATTTATTGAAATAGTGGAATGAGAGATTGTTGTGTAATAGAAAGAGATTAAATGTTAAGTTTACCTTAATACGTGGTGTAATTATTCTCATTTGGAACAAGAAAGAATCCCAAAATTAATTATTAATTAATATAATATATATTTACGTATAAGAAGCATACGCATTCCTATTTTGTACATGTTCGAAGTCATGCATATGTTATGTTAGGTGATAATTTGAAATAAACTCTGTTGTTATATTCATATTTTTATTTAACATATAACATATATCCCAATGAAATTAAAATTCATAAATTAATATCAGCTGTTAAGTAACATTACGTAAGTACATAAATATAAGAGTATTTCTTATTTAGAACCAGGTGGATCTATATTCTTTGGGGAGTAGTTCTACCTGATTCTTGTTACAAAACTTCTAACGATTTCACTTTTGGAACTGGATACTATTACATGCCTTCTTTTAAATAATTATTCGGTTGATCGTAAAGTTCTTAAAAGTTTGACTACAGATGGCATTGAGGTAATATTTTTGAGATACGATTTCTCTAGATCGATCAAGCTTTTCCTATATTCGGCAATGATGTATTGACGACCATTTTAAACACAAGAACACGGTTGTGTGATTTTCACAAAACAGCTTTATTAAAAAAGTAGTAACAATTGTTTCGCCAACATTGTGGCTTCTGCAGACTGAAATGTAAGTGTAATACAAACGGAATAGATTCTAATCAACTAAATTATAGTTTAGTTGACTAAAATATATTCCATGGTCATACGAGTTTTGACGACGATTCACGTGAAGGACGTCCAAAAAGTACATCAACATCAGAAATCGTAGCAAAAACATAGGATATGGTTTGGGAAGTACGTCAATTAACCGAGATTTAGCAGATGCCCTAGGCATCTCATTAGGCAATATTTTGTCTGAAGTTTTGGGTTTCAAAAAACTGCAAAATGGATGCCGCATTCGATAGCAATGGACAAAAACATATCGAACGCAACTTTCTTAGCATTCTAGAAAGCGTTCTAGATAGAATAAAAATGATTTTCTGCGTCGCTTCATCACTATGGACGAGACTTGGGTCTACCACCATAATCCTGAATGAAAACAAGAGCTCCGAAGCAAGTTAAAGTCCAGAAATCGGCCAAGAAGGTGTTAGCATAATTTTTTGGGATGCAAAAGGAATATTGTTCGTGAATTGCCTCAAAACTGATAAAACAATAAACTCAGATTATTATTGTAACCTCTTGGACAAACTGGATGTAAAAATCGCTGTGAAAAAGACCCGGTTTACAGAAGAAAAAATCATTTTTCATCAAGACAACGCACCCTCTCGCATAACCCGAAGATTTATTGCAAAAATCAGTGAATCAAAGCCCAAATTATTGCAACATCCACTCTGTTCGCTAGATTTAGCTCCCTCTGACTTCTAAATGTTCTCACATCTCAAAAAATGTATGCGCAGAAAACGATTTTCATCGAACGAAGAAGTAATAGCAGCCGCGGAAGCGTATTTCAGCAGTCTTCCGGATTCTCACTTCAGGGATGGAAACTATAAATTAGAAAATCACAGGAACCAGTATTTTGAAGTTTGGGGAGGTTGTATTGAATAATAAAATATATTACGAACGACAAAACTCATTGACCGACCTGGTAACATTACTATACAAACAAATATAAAAAATAATGCCCATAACATTTTTTTAAATTTTATAGTGCTATTTCTGAACTGAATATTCAACTAAGAAAACTCCAAGCAATTGTCCTAGTATCCAATTCCTTAAAAGGTGTGTTCTAAACAATTCTAATAAATATTTTAAAATTTAATTAGACAATAATCTACCTGAAGATACTCCGTTCCGCAAATTCCTTAAATATTTTTTCCCGAAACGTACCGAAGACTGAAATCTCAAGTTTCAACTTATAAATTCTTATAAAAAATGTTTTTAATGTCTTGTAGAGATCAAAATAAAACGTGTATAAATCAAAATTTTGTCAAATTTATCCAATTTTAAAATTGCATTAATTTCTTCAATGCCAGACTTGGATATACTTTAATATATAAGAATATAAAATCCGTATAAAGAAAAGGAAAACCTTGAGAGCGACTTTTGGGGATATGGAAGAATGAGAAGCATGGGTAAGAAGAACAGAGTAGTAAACGAAAATTAGCAACGAGATTAACAGCGCAAAAGTTGAAGTAGTTGAAGCATCTGGAATGATAATGGATATGAAAATAACAAAACAATGACTGGAAATAGAGGACGTTGATCTGGGAAGTAAGATCAGAAAAATAGGTGAAAAAGGGTGGATTTGGCTTCACACCAATATGAATGAAAATTAAATAGGTTTTTTTATGATAAATGCGAAGCCTGTATGTACCAAAAGTAAGTGTTCCATTTTTAAAATCTAATTTGTGCAACTTTGAATTTGCTGTCATAAAATCATAGTAGCATTGGTAAGCAATGCTTCCATAATTAAACCAATTAACGCCTTATAACATTTGAAAAAAGAACAAAAATCCGTTCCTTGGGAAGCTGGACAATTAAATGATCAGCCAACAATCAAGTATAACTTTAAGATTGTTTATAATTTATAAATGTGAATTTTGGGCTTCAATCTTCGGTAGGTTTCAATTCTCACGTTTAATGAGGGTCAAAATCCTCTTAATTTTGGGTTATGGACAAGTGACTGGTTACTAAACATGGGTATATAAAATTTTTATTCTAATGTTTACAAGTTTTCAGGTTTAAAACCTAGGCAACTGGATGTACATGGTCGATTGTAATTCAAAATATTAGCAAAATACTCTTTCGTTTTATCCTATTGACTGAATTTTTTGGAAATTCTTAAAAGAGAATTGCATCTCTTAATCAAATAGGAATCTATTGATCAAATTATCCCAAAATCTTATTAATATTTAAGAGTTTTTCATCAACCA
The DNA here is from genome assembly GCA_031893035.1 of Dermolepida albohirtum. Classification (NCBI taxonomy): domain Eukaryota; kingdom Metazoa; phylum Arthropoda; class Insecta; order Coleoptera; family Scarabaeidae; genus Dermolepida; species Dermolepida albohirtum. The sequence continues at coordinate 30,567 of JAVIWB010002392.1, forward strand.
TGTACATATTTCTATAAAAAGGGTTTCATAATAAGTTGGGCTAGATCTAGGGATATTTCTTTATTCACTTAGAGCGTGCCATTGCTGGTTCTGTTCCATCGGATTCGCTATGGCCGTGTTCCATTGTACGAGTGCTTTTCCCCTGGCAAACATGTAGGAACCCAACACTGATTTTCCTATTAACTTATCTGTAACACAAACTTTGCTTTAGAATAATTCAATAACAATATTCGTGTGTGTGTGTGTGTGTGTGTGTGTGTGTATGAAAAATAACATCTGAACAGTGCACGAAATTACATTGCGTTTTGAAATTAAAAAAAGTCTTTGGAAATATATGCAAAACTAAATCATAACTTCTCCATCTAAAAATAAGATGCACGCATGCAGCATTTTGAAGGCATTTTAAGCAACAACATTTATAAAGAACCCTGGCGATTATACTAGTTTATTAAGGTGCAAATCGAAACACGTTGAAAGAGTCGGCGTACTATTCAAGGAGTGTAGATTTGACCTCGACTTGACACATAATAAATTATTCGCACCAATCAAATTTGGAGCTTCTCAAGAAATATTCTTCACAAAATTCTTTCTGGTAGATATACGAATCCAATAATTTGTTTTGCGATTGTAACTAGTATGGGTATTATTCGATGACATGTTTGATGAGTTGTCGTTATTTTTATGAAAAAAACATGATCTTTGCTATCCACATGCTGGATTATTTTGGATTATTTGGATATAATCCAGTGATAGCCAGAAATTTAACAAATGTATATTAAATCTACACTCCCTCCATACTAGAAATGTTTTAATCCGTTTTTATGTTATTTAGTTTTTGTGCTTAATTTGGTTACGAATTTTCATCAAGTAAAAGCCACATCAATTAATTATTTTTAATTATGTTTAACAACGTTAAAAATTATTATTAATCGTTTATTTATTATTAATCGTTTGATCAATTTCCCACTAACAAATGTAAGATATGAAAGAGAATTGAACGTCATTAAGAATATCGCGAGATACAATGGTTTTGATTCGGAAATAATCAATGGATTAATTAGAAAGGCCAACATAAGAAAAATAATCCGTGACACCACATGTCTATCACCACAGAGCAATCGGGATAAGCAGTTTGTTTGTTTACCTTATCATCGTATGACAAAAAAATCTAAATAGTATTTTTAAAGAGCGCGATTTTCAAGTCACCTTTCCGTCCACTAATTCCATCAAAACCCTTTTAGGAAATGCAAAAGACAAAATCAAAGAAAATAAAAAATCGGAAATCTACCGAATTGAATGTTTAAAGTGCAATAAACAATACATCGGCCAAACTAAAAGATCGATCGAAACCCGGTATAAAGAACACCTTTCGCACATAAAATTCAACCGATCAAAAAAATCGGGTATAGCGAGACATGTATTAGAAAATAACCACAGTGTTAATATGGATTGTTTACATTTGATAAAGAACGTGTATAATTATTGAGAATTAGACACGTATGAAAGCATGCACATCTTAAAGAATTCAAGCCATGTGGTGAATAACAATGACACTGGACCTTTACAATCGACCCTTTTCTATCTGCTTAATGTCAGAGGAGGAACACTATAATAAATCACATGCAGGCACTTATCGGTCATGACCGTGTTCCCCTTTTTTAATGTCGTTCATCCTAGTTTAAGTTAAGTAAAGATAATTTTTAAAAATCTTGTGAAACTAACACACAGTGTATATCTTGGTTCTGAGAGGTGTAAATCGCGTACGGAATTTGTTTTTTCGTACAGGTGTTTTTCGCCGTGTTTTACAAGGTGCGACACTTTGAAATTGTCTGCTGATGATGACAACTTACTTGTCGAAATGCGTATACAGAATTACAAAAGTTAATGTGGAAAGGGGTTATATATCAACCTTAGTGATTAACGTTAAAAAACTCTAAAAATGTCTAATGATAATATGGAAACTTATTATTTACAGTTTAGAATTTTTTAAATGTTCTAGCATAGAATGTCAGAAAAAGGGTTTGTACAATTCATTTTTACATATTTCCCTATTGTAAGCCATAAATTTAAAACGAATTCAGTAAATGCTCTTCATACTGTCACGTATTTGTGAAAAATAAGCATTTGATGTATTTACAAAGATGAAATGTAAATGTAAACACATATTTACTTTTATTTACTTTATAAACATTCATTTTTATAAACAAAACGCAGAAAAATTGTGGCAATGAATATATAACCGAACTAATAACTAATATAAAACCAATAACGTAGCGGACACAAAACACAAAGTCGTATAAACAACTGATATGTCATCTAAATAAATACTTCCAATATGTTTATTCAATATTAAGCCTTGCCCTTTCGAACAACTTCTCATTAAGAAAGATATCGAGTCAGTTTTAATGAAAGGAGTCATTATTCAATAATAAATTTTCTCCTACTTATTAATTTCGTTTTCACCTCGACATATTCATTCCCATGGTCATTATACATCATTCTAAATGATGGGTTTTATATGTCGCCTTCATGAATTATAAATTCTCTAAATACTTAATGTGTGAAACTCGTACTGTGTTTTATGTGGATTGTATATGAACGGAAACCTATCATCTTTCATTTAATTATTAGGTTGGGCCGGAAAACTTCGATAACCGTGAGAATTACAGTGCTGGATCACAAATGTTTACGTATTACATTTTTTAATAAGTTACTTGAATTTGAAGACATGATACGGGAGAATTTAATAAAAGGAATACTTATTATTTAAAGTTATATTTAACAATAATAATAAACATACCTTGAACAATACATACCATGATCGGTTGTAAACATTTGATTATAAAATTCGCATAAAATATTGCTTTTTCAAATCTTACTACATGACTTTTCTATTAAATATTGGGTTGGCAACTAAGTACTTTCGGTTTTGTAGTTTTAAATTAAAACACGTTTTTCTAAACAAAGAATAGATTTTAATCAATTATATATTTTCCATTTTGCTCAATGACCTTTTGCCATCTTTCTTTTAGCTGCGTGATTCCGCGCTCATAAAATTTCTGGTCCTTATCAGCAAAAAACTGAACCAGGTGCGAGTGAAGGTCATCGTCATTCGTGAAAGTTTTACCATTCAAAGAATTCTGCAAACTTCGAAATAAATTGTAATCAAATGGTACTAGATCAGGGCTGTATGGGGGATGTGGCATCACTTCCCAGCCAAGCTCCAATAGCTTCCTACGAGTTGCCAAAAATGTGTGAGGCCTTGCATTATCTTGGTGCAAAACTACACCTTTATGATTTGACAATTCTGGCCGTTTTCCTTTGACTGCTTCATCCAGTTTTATTAATTGTTGACAGTAAACATCAGAACTGATCGTTTGGTTCCTTGGAAGCAGCTCAAAAAATACAACACCTTTGTAATCCCACCAAACTGACAGCATGATCTTTTTTGGATGCAATTCAGCTTTCGATGTGGTTTGAGCTGGTTTATCGTGTTTGCTCCATGATCGTTTTCGAACTATGTTACTGTACAGGACCCATTTTTCATCACCATTGATGATTCTTTTTAAGAAAGGGTCGGTTTCATTTCGTCTGAGGTGCATATCGCAAAAGTTGATTCTTTGTGTTAAATAAATTTCTTTCAATTCGTGAGGTACCCAAATATCAAGCTTCTTAACTAGCCCAAGACATTTTAAATGTTTTTCAATTGTTGTGTGCGATACATGTAGCCTCTCCGCAACCTCTCGAACAGTTATATGACGATCCTCTTCAATTATGACTTTGATTTGGTCATCATCAACTTCAGTAGGCCGACCAGAACGTTGCTCATCTTTGAGGGAAAAATCTGAAGATACGTCAATGTGACTAGTATCACGCGACAAACGGTAAAGTACAGCACTAACATACGTTATACAAAAAATAAAGCAACGCTCTCTATCAGTAAAAACCGAAAGTACTTAGTTGCCAACCCAATACATAGAATTTATTTTATATCATTTATTTATATTTTTGTTTATTAAAATTGATAAACACGCGTAGCTTAAGGTCATTTACCCCGACAGGTCATTTGACTCAAACATTTATTGCCTTACAAAGCATTGAATTCGAAAATTTAGTGCATATTCATATTCTACGTCTTATATGAGTTTGTGATAGACTTCTACAAAGACCGTCGTGGAGTAAATTCAATCAAAAATAGTTGTGAATTTAACTTTCAATAAAGTGTCTAAAATTTCAAATTTTCATGTATCGTATCTGCTTCTGGGCTTCAGGACTGGAACCGCGTCACTGGTATAACTGCCGATGTTTCGTACCCACTCGTATGGGACTTCTTCAGGGCTCAACTACTGCTACTGTCCAGTTATACCAGTGACACGGCTGCAGCCTGTAAGCCCAGAAGCAGATAGTATGGACCACGACCGCTGAAGTCTACGTATCAGATTTCATGTATCGTTTTAGTGGAAAGAAAGGATAAAAAGCTTTGGTAAAAAGTTTTGGTAGCTAATTTAAATATTGCTTTTTAGAGCGTTATTCCATTACCGTTACATTAGCGTTAGTGTATACTCAGAAAATTGTCAAAAGTCAAGACAGTCCAAGTACTTAGAGAAAATAAGTAACATAGGCAGAGGGGTTGGCGGGAACTGAAGATGAAGAACTCTCTGAAAGTGAAGATATACTATTTGTAAATGACAACGGTCTATTAGACTGTGAGGTTGAGTCTACAGATGCCGATGCTGAGGAAGAAAATATTGTGAGTAAATGTTGAGGAGAAAAAAGAATGAAATTGCACTCAAATTCCGGAGAAGAAGATGAAGAAAATGATCAGCATATTTCACTTAATGGAATTGTATGGAAAAAAATGCAAATAGTTGCTACACCTGGAAGAGCTGCACTTCATAATTTTCAGGGAAGAACCAGGTTCAAGCGTAATGAAGAGTATGATGAAGATTGTATTTTCATTGATTAATGGCCACCATATTATGAATCGTACAAGAATATGCACAGTAGAAGAATCAAATTGAATTTTAGGAACTCGACGGAGTCTATTTCGGGCGAAATTAACTGCATTTGTTGCAATTTTCTATGCGCGAGGTGCATATGATGTAAACAATTTGAAAATTTCTTTTTGGTGGAATAAAACATGAGACTCTAAAAAGAACATGAACAGAAATTATTTTAAAGAAGTTCTCAGATTTATTTGTTTCGATAAAGAAAGTATGCGGAGCCAACGCTTGAAAACAGATAAATTCGCCTTGATGTCTGATATATACAATAAATTTGTCGAGAACAGCCAAAACTGTTATAAACCAGGGACAAAAGTTACTGTGGACGAAACATGCTTTAGAAAAAGAATATAAATTCGACTTTGACAACACCGGAGTCTTCGAAATGGAAAGCAATTACAATAAACGAATAATTAAGAAAACGATATACAAAAACAATATTAATCACTAAGGTTGATACTGTGTACACTGTGTACAGTGTACATCTTGGTTCTTAGCGGTGTAGATCGCGTACGGAGTTTGTTTTCGTACAGGTGTTTTTCGCCGTGTTTTACCAGGTGCGACACTTTGCAATTGTCTGTTGATGATGACAACTTAGTTGTCGAAATGCGTATTCAAAATTAGAAAAGTTAATGTGGAAAGGGGTTATATATCAACTTTAGTGATTAAGTTAATCAACCACAGGTTCCATCAAATTCAACTACAAAAACAATAAATGATACAAGCAGTATTAGTCTCAATAATATTTATGACAACTTAATATTTAAAAAATAAAGAAATAAATTGTCTGCACCTCCCTGTATATACGAGCATCCAACAACGGGAATTTTGCAAATACACATGCAGATATACGTAACATGAGAAAAAAAGGGAAAGAAAAATCCAGATGTTGCTTTTAAAAAGTATCAACTAAAAACATTTAGAATGTTTTTTGGCAAATACACGACTTAAAAAAATTGTTATTTTAAAAATGCTTGTGTAAGTTTTACAATATTAAACAACGAAATATATTTTTAAATGTAAGTAATTACAAGTATATATATATATATATATATATATATATATATATTATGTATTGTATATTGTTCATAATTGGAAATATGTAATTGTAAAAGGTATTGCAAGCTAAAGAAAATAAATAATTTGAAAAAGAAGGATCCCTCTCCCGAAACGCCCTTAACATAAATTAAATATTTTATTAACGCAACGATCGAAACTCCTTATAAAACAGAGTAAAGATTATAACTTAAAATTTAAAAGAGTTAGGGTGAATTTAAAATAAAATTTGCCGCGAATATTTAACCTCCTCTAATAAACGATAGTTATAACTCTGTACACGTTGTCTATGTAGTATTTCTATCAAATATTGAAAATGTTAAATGATTGCTAAAAAAATATTTTGTGTTTTAAAATAATTTCATTCTCGTTTCAAAATAGAAACACGTCTTTATTTAAATTTAAAATCACCTGTCAATCATAAACACAATTCAATTAAGAAAAATAGAAAAAAAACCCTTTTCTGTTATTTTTAATAAAACGTCTTTACAAAAACACTTAATTGAAGTCTCCCAAATGTAATTTATGTGTCGTTGACCTCTTTTCAATAGCGTAAACAAGTATAAAAAAGGCCTAAAAAAACATCTCACGTGTATTTTCAATTAAATACACCGGCGAAAACATTCCTTTGCATTCTCTCCAATGCTAATCTAATGTGAAAGCGTTGATTGGATATTAGATGCGTATGCGGTCGATCATTGGCGACCGCAGTCCACGTTGACTGCCGCTCCGTCGCTAAACCACACCCGCTCCGACAATTTACCAAATGATAAGAGGCGGGTAGCTAGTCCACGTTGACCGATTCCACGGGTCCAATTACAGTTAGTAATTCGCGTTAAATAACCAATTAAATGCTAGTAATCTAAATGTTAGATTATTTGTATTCTTACTTAATACTTGAAGTTTTATAATACAATTTTTAAAATGCATATCTGAAAACGTATTTAAAATGCATATCTATTAATGTGTGTATTTCTTATGTAACTAAATGCATTATAAATTGTGTTTATGAAATGTGTATTTTAATAGTCGACGTTTAGACATTTATGAAAAATAAGTTACGAGCGTTTCTTAAAAAATGCCGAATAACTAAAAATTTGTTGTCAAAGTAATAATTTCATAAAAATCTATTTTTATCAGTTTAGAATACAAATTATTGTGAAGAGGGAAAATTAGTTTTCCCAAAACAAAATGTTTTTTAAACTTACATTATTTAATTATTCAAAAAAAAAACACTAATATGTATTTACCTAATAGTTTCATTTAAATTATTTTGTAGAATGCTTTCTTAGTTTAAATTGTGTTCGTGAAATGTATGTATATTTCAATATTAGACGTTTAGTCATTTTTGAAGAATAAATTAGAGTTTTTTTTTTCTTGAAATTTTTCAAATAAATAAAAACTTGCTGGTTAAAGTAATGATTCCTTAAAAATCTAATTTTATTAACTCAGAATATAGATTATTATGAAGAGAAGAAATTAGTTTTCGCAAAACAAAATGTTTTTTAAAATTACGATTTCGAATACTACATTCTCTTATAATTTCAAAGAAACCACTAATATGTATATAGCTGATAATTTTGTTTGTTTTACCTGACAATTTTATTTAAATACTATTATTATAAAGATCGTTCTACATGAACTCGGCAGATATATAAGTATTCGTGTACATCGTATACCTTTTTGTGGTACCTAACTGTACATGACACAATATTTATATTGAGCAAACAGAAAGATCTTTTGTCAAATGTATATTACAACCTGGTAACTTAACACAGTAACAAAACATATCACAGATCTAGTGGTAAATTACGCTGATGACCCAACGTTTTTATGTGGAAATAATAACGACGAAGTGAAAGCTCATAAAATACCATTAGAAGTCATGCCATTGTTTTCCGCATATAAGTTAATTCTAAGTGAAACCAAAACTGTCAAAACTCAGATTTGTTCGAATATTTATTTTATATACGTAGTGTTCTTAAATTTCGTGACTTATAGTTTTGAATACTTTATATGGCAGTTATAGAATTAATTTTTCTCATAATACTCGTTAACATTAAAATAACGTATACATATATATATATATATATATATATATATATATATATATATATATATATATATATATAAGGTTTTCTAATAGGGATGATATGATTTCGAAGTGACATTTTGGCCATTTGTAATATGTTATGATCTGTTATTTGTTTTTCATTGTATTCAGTAGTGTTTACAATTTCATCATAGAGAGACATACGCAAGAACAACGTTTACAAATTATTCAGTTTTATTATCAAAATAATCGTTCTCCAATTGCAACTTTTCGCGCGCTTTTGCCATTTTATGGTCGCAATAATCGTCCAAGTGTGCTCGCTATTCGTCGAATTGTTAAAAATTTTCTTAACATAATTTTCAAGTACCAATAAGACAAAGAACCGCTCGAAGTAATGCAAATATTGCTGCCGTTCAGGCAAGTGTTACTGAAGACCGTAATTTGTTGATTCCAAGACGTTCTCAACAATTGCGACTGTCTCAAACCACAACCTGGCGGATTTTTAGAAAGGATTTGGGTTTGCATCCCTATAAAATTGTTCTCACTCAAAAACTGAAGCCATTGGACCACCATAAACGTCGTGAATTTGCTGATTTTGCCTTGGAACAACTTGAAAACGATAACGATTTTCTAAAAAAAATCATCTTCTCTGATGAGGCTCACTTTCGTCTGGATGGTGTGGTAAATAAACGAAACTGTCGCTTCTGGTGCGAAGAAAATCCACAAATTATTTATGAAAAACCATTACATTCAAATAAATTGACAGTTTGTTGTGGGTTTTGGTATGGTGGAATCATCGGTCCGTACTTCTTTCAAAATGAAGCTGGTAACACCGTTACTGTCAATGGAGAGCGGTATAGATTGATGATAACCAACTTTTTATGGCCGACATTGGAAGAAGTTGATCTTGACAACATTTGCTTCCAACAAGACGGGGCTACGTGCCACACAGCAAATGCAACAATAGAATTATTGCGAGAAAAGTTTGGAGATTCGATTATTTCAAGAAATTGTGATATTGAATGGCCTCCAAGAAGTTGTGATTTAACACCATTAGACTATTTCTTGTGGGGTTATTTGAAGTCATTAGTCTATCGAAATAAACCAGACTCTCTTCAAGGCTTACAAGTCAATATTCATGACATACGACTAGATTTAGTGGAAAGAGTGCTCGAAAATTGGGTTCATCGAATTCGTTCCTGCAGAAGAAGTCGTGGATGCCATTTTAATGACGTTTTATTTAGAACTTAATTGTATCGATTGTACTTCACATTAAATAAAAAACTTTTGAATTTTGTTAACAATAAGTGTGTGTTTTTTTTAAAGAAATCATATCACTCTTATTGGAAAACCCTATATATATATATATATATATATATATATATATATGAGTAATATTAGATTCTAGAGCTCTCCGCGATCTTGGACAGAAGTTCTCCAAAGATTTGGCTTCTCGACGTTTCGATGACATCTCAATTATCTTCTTCAGAAGTTGTTTCGTAGTGAAGCGTTAACCTGAAGCTCTTCATTACGAAACAACTCCTGAAGAAGATGATTGAGATGTCATCGATACGATTCTTTCGAGAACTTTTGTCCAACTTCGCGGAGAGTCCGAGAATCTTATATTACTCATACTTACAACCGCGAGAACCTTCGTCCGATAATTAATATTCGAAATGCAAGATCTAATCAACCATAGTACTATAGTAATGCGTTGAAACAGATCAAAGAAAACCTTGGATTTTATACACGAAGCATATAATTGTAAAGGGGTGGATACCTGAAACAAATATTCAATAATTATAAACAATTTTACATGAGAAAAGTCAAAGAGAAGAAGAAGAGAAATTATCTTTTTTCGATAAAAGTTCAAATAAACAAAATGCTGTATGGAATATTATAGAGAAAGAAACCCAGTTAACAACTAAACGTAATCAAACACCACTTGCAGAAACATTGAATATGCTCTTTTATAACAGCTTACGTATAATTAAAAAGAACGAATCCTTGTTTCACACTATTCATTTAATTAATAATCATATCTCGAATTAAATATAAAGCAAAGGACGTAAACCAAATTTCTTTCCAATGACATTAAATTTAAAAATAATGATACACATTTAGCAATTTTTCAAAATTGTTTAAAAAAACCTTAAAACAGTTTGTATACAAGAAAAACAATACCAACGTACAAAAATCGATTTTTTCACAATTTTATTTCCTATAAAAATACACATAGCATATACTTCTATGTTTTAAATTTAACAAACATTCAATATATTAATTGAATATTAAATAATTACTAAACGAATTTAAACCATGTCTTTTCTTAATTTAGATAATGATTTAGACTCTTTCTTTAAACGATATTTTGTATCACAATTCACTTGCATTTTTCGTAATAATAAATTTAAAGTTTACTAACTTGTTTTTCCAAATACAACGAAGATTACATTTGAACTATCGCAAGAAAAAATTTCTTACACGAAAAGCAATTCGTTCGACAAACAGCCACAAAAATGCTGTCAGCAGGAGAAAGCGGACATAATCAAAGCTCTAACAGCAAATAAGCTAATTCGAGAAACAAAATAAGAACGTTAAAATTAACTTGGAAGGTTTGTAATTTATTTTGAAACCTAATCCAATTATAATATTCAAAGGGAGTGGAGTATTTTATAACGAAAACACGGCACGAAGATACGATAAGATAACATTAATGATCTAATCAAATATGGATATATATATATATATATATATATATATATATATATATATATATATATATATATATATATACATATATATGTATATGTATATAGAGAGAGAGAGAGAGAGAAAATTTGAAACAATTATTGACTATACTATGTGAAGCAATAAATGGTTAGTTTCGGGTACACAGTCTGGCAAGGAAAACTCCTTTTGCAATTTTTTATTGCTTCTTCAGGAGGTATTGACAACTGGAGTTATATACTTATAACTTTTACGTCATATATTAAAAACTACGGTTAAAACCTATTTTGAAAACAAATAAACTGTACCACAATGCACTATCAAAATGTAAAAAAACGAAATAATATTACTTCTCCCTTTTTTGAAAATCCGTGACTCATTTTTTATAGCTTATAAGAAAATAAAACTAATATGTTCCAACTTAAAGTGAACCCGGAAAAATAATGTTGTACATATACCAGATTTTTCGACTATGCCCATTAGATGATATCCATATTTGATTTAAAAACAGGTTCTTTTTTTAGTGTTTAGAATATATTGAAATAAACCCCTTACTGTTTTCACATTTTATTATTGTTACTTTATTATTACTTTTAGTTTAGTAGCGTAATTTGATAGCTGAAATAAAAACGAAACATAAAAGACATATTTAACTTTCAAAATTGATTTTCGACTGTCTACAGTTATCAATAGAGTTGGGATATTCTCTCCACAGTCCAGCATTGTAACAAGACGAGTGTACCAACAAACGTGTCACCTTACGATGTATGCGTTATTTATATCACTTATGCTTCGTTTTATAAATAACACACTTACATTATTCACAGCTGTTGTTGCCTAGCACAAAATGGATAAGACCTATGTTTCCACATTTGTTTCGCAAAATTAAAATAATCTTTAGAAATAGATAACGAACCTATACACCCACCATCACAAATTTATCTTAATCTGGTAACACACTTTCGAACTTTTCTACAACACGTATACTTTTAATGTCACTTGTAGCATATAGCAGTCGATGTACATCGTTCACAATTTGCGTTGACTCCACTAAAGACAATCCAGTGTTTTTAAATTTTTCTATTGAATCAAATAAGCCTTTATAATTGTCGTAAATTTGTTTCAAATTCGTTTCGCCACAAGTATTTTCAAATCTATTCTGGCTTTCCTTAATTATTGCAGCTTCGTTAAGTTTGAAGAGTAGAACTGCAGTTTTCATTTATTGGAGTGTATAGATCCGTTATCTACTTCTAAAGATTATTTTAATGCGTGTATATATTTTCTAAATATAAGAACATCTTTCCAGCACGACGAACGATGCTCTGCGAGACAGATGTGGAAACATACGTCGTACTGCAAACATTTTGTCAGTCTTATCCATTTTGCGCTACGCAGCAGCAACTGTGAATAATGCCTGTTATTTATAAAGCAAAAAATAAGTGATATAAATAACGCCTGCATCGCAAGGTCGTTCGTTTGTTCATACAGTCACATTGCCACGATACTGGCCCACGAGAAAATTATCCCAACTCTACTTATGACATCATAAGTAGCGGGTACTAATTCGGTTAGATACATAATCATCATCTACAATGAATCCTTTGTGTGGGGTTTTAAAAATTGTATTTAAAAATTGAAAAGAAATAAGAATACAATAAATTCTGATTATAAACTGCTTCATTAGAATGTATTGTATTGGGTTGGCAACTAAGTACTTTCGGTTTTTACTGATAGAGAGCGTTGCTTTATTTTTTGTATAACGTATGTTAGTGCTGTACTTTACCGTTTGTCACGTGATACTAGTCATATTAACGTAACTTCAGAAGCAAGTAGTGCGTGATTTTTATTAAAGCTATTAGTTGTGGGTTATTTTTAAATGGAGTGCAGAAACGAACATTTTCGACATATTTTACTAATTTATTTCCGTAAAGGAAAGAAAGCTGCTGCGGCTCACAAAAAGATATGTGAAGTTTATAGTGCTAATTGCTTAACAGAGCGCACGTGTCAGAATTGGTATAAAAAATTCCGTTCTGGAGATTTTTCCCTCGAAGATGAGCAACGTTCTGGTCGGCCTACTGAAGTTGATATGACCAAATCAAAGTCATAATTGAAGAGGATCGTCATATAACTGTTCGAGAGGTTGCGGAGAGGCTACATGTATCGCACACAACAATTGAAAAACATTTAAAATGTCTTGGGCTAGTTAAGAAGCTTGATATTTGGGTACCTCACGAATTGAAAGAAATTCATTTAACACGAAGAATCAACTTTTGCGATATGCACCTTAGACGAAATGAAACCGACCCTTTCTTAAAAAGAATCATTACTAGTGGTGAAAAATGGGTCCTGTACAGTAACATAGTTCGAAAACGATCATGCAGCCAACACGATAAACCAGCTCAAACTACATCGAAACCTGAATTGCATCCAAAATAAATCATGCTGTCAGTTTGGTGGGATTACAAAGGTGTTGTGTTTTTTGAGCTGCTTCCAAGGAAAAAACGATCAATTCTGATGTTTACTGTCAATTAATAAAACTGGATGAAGCAATCAAAGAAAAGCGGCCAGAATTATCAAATCGGAGAGGTGTAGTTTTCCACCAAGCCCTCACACATCTTTAACAACTCGTGGGAAACTATTGGAGCTTGGCTGGGAAGTGATGCCACATCCCCCATACAGCCCTGATCTAGCACCATCTGATTACCATTTATTTCCAAGTTTGCAGAATTCTTTGAATGGTAAAACTTTTACAAATGACGATGACCTTCACTCGCACCTAGTTCAGTTTTTTGCTGATAAGGACTAGAAATTTTATGAGCGCGGAATCATGCAGCTGAAAGAAAGATGGCAAAAGGTCATTGAGCGAAATGGAAAATATATAATTGATTAAAAAGTATTCTTTGTTTAAAAAAAAAGTGTTTTATTTTATACTACAAAACCGAAAGTTCTTAGTTGCCAACCCAATACATTCACTTCGTAATCTCAGACTTTTTCTAGGAATTCGATATAAAATATTCAAAAAGTTTTACACCAACTTTGAGGTGCTAATGTATGTAAATTTTTTTTGATTAATAAATACAATAGAGCTTCTAATATTACAAAACAAAAGTCAACGTCTAGAGACAAAATACTTATTTCATTTCTCGAATTAATTAATTGATTTTTAATTTAATTAAAAACAAACATATCGTTATGTAAAAAATAAATATATATAAGCAAGCTGAACACACGTACCCCTACCATAACCTGAGGTCGCTTGGAAAACGTGAAAAGCCAAGCTAGAAACATCTACGTGGGCCGGCGCCAATTTAAAATTGAAGCCTTCGGTGAACGTGACGGCACCATCTCTCGACGGACGAGCCAGCCTCGTGCGCTTCTCTTTGACGGAGCGGTAATGTTGATTCAGCGTTATCCTCACGTAGGCCTCGTGCTTTTCGCCCTGAAACTGCGGAGAAAAATCGTGATAAAACCGTGTTCAGAGTGTACCGTAGAATCGTTTATCTTCATTTTAGAAAATCACGGCGAACGTTTGAGAGGGATTTGGTTGTTGACGTTGTTAATCTTCGGGGAAATCAATAACTGCGATGATATGAAGAATGTGTCGGGAATAGAATTTTATGAGAACAAACGTGGATTGTGGTTACAATCGAATTTACTTCAACATTTTTCTTTGTATAAACGACAGAGGTGGACATGTTTATAAATAAAAAAAAATAAGAAATATACATATACCGGGTGTCCCATGGCATAATTGCCATAGCTTAAGGATATGTTACTGAAGCAATTTCAAGTTAAAAATGTCTCACGAACATATGCCCAAAACTCAATCGCAACTGAGCTACAACCGATTGCAGTTTCAAATAATCCCATTTTCAACTTGAATTTGATGGAGCCTGTGTTGATATATAAGGTTGATATATAACCCCTTTCCACATTAACTTTTGTAATTCTGTATACGCATTTCGACAACCAAGTTGTCATCATCAGCAGACAATTTCAAAGTGTCGCACCTGGTAAAACACGGCGAAAAACACCTGTACGAAAAACAAACTCCGTACGCGATCTACACCGTTAAGAACCAAGATGTACACTGTGTGTTTGTTTCACAAGATTTTTAAAATTATTTTTACTTAAACTAGGATGAACGATATTGAAAAAAGGAAAATACGGACACGACCGATAAGTGCCTGCATGTGATTTATTATAGTGTTCCTCCTCTGACATTAAGCAGACAGAAAAGGGTCGATTGTAAAGGTCCGGTCTCATACAATCGACCCTTTTCTGTCTGTTTTTTAATTTTAAAGATTTTGGAATAGGCACCGAAGGAATCAATGACGTTACGTCGTATGACACTAAAATTTCTCCATCTTCCAGTTTACAATCTTTAATTTTTTTGAATAAATTCTATTGATTCTATTCTAGCAATTGATGAGGTTTTTTGGGTAAATTTTTGTATTCATTCACTAACCATTTTGAAATCAAGTAAGTCGGTGAATTAATCCTTGAAACAATTGGTTGCATCGAATTACCTGCTGTATTTTAGGCATCAACATATTATTCACTTATTTTATAATTAGGAGTTATTAGCCTTGGACATTTTTAACGCGTCTTTAGTGTCCCTAACAATTTTAGGTGGTGGATATTCCTTAAACTAAACGTACGGACCTTCTGAAATTAAATTTTCCGTTCTTTTTTGTCCATTAATATTTACCTCACATCAATCTACTCATTAAAAAAAAATCTTATAAACCCTGTTATGTAGTTTATTTTTGATTTAAACACCCTATCTTATCGTAACACTAAAAAAGGCACTCTGTCTATAACATTTGCTCGCAACTGTATTTGCAAAAAGTTACGAAGGGATAAAACTACAAATAAATGACTAAGAATGAATAAGAAATATTATTAACAATAAAAATACAACATTAAACGATTACGCATGTTACAAAAAAGAAAATGGGATTGTAAACGTCCACGTTGTCCTCGACATCGTTACTGCGAATGGAAGTATGTACAGTTAAGTAAACGTAAATCCGAGCAGATAGAAATGGATGTGAAATTTTATTTAATGTTTTATTTGTATATAAAAATGAAGATACGAAGGCACTGGAAAATTATAGCATTCCTCTAGTTTTGTTTGCATATACACTCCGCGCAACATGAATAGGACCACCCGACTTGTTGCAAGCTTTCGGTGGTTTGAAAAACAATTCATTTACTAAAAATACAATGCATGTTTGTAATGGTATGATATGGCAAATAATACGCATTATTGCGCAATAGTGCCTAACGTTATACATTGGGTGACGTAAGTACCACATACATATAAAATGCACCGCGCCGGTTGGATACGACCAGTATTTAATAGTAAGCTACCGGATGAGTGTCGAGTTACAACGTGTATCCGGATAAACAAACATCTGTAATTAAGGGTATTGTGCAACGATGGGACGACAGAAGTGCTTAAGTATGGAAGAAATTGGAAAAATTAAAGCGTTCCATCAAGAAGGGTATTCCTCAAGGGCTACTGCAAAGAAAATAAGTCGATCACACCAGGTTGTGAACAATTTTATTAGGGATCCCGAGAATTATGGAAAACGTTTTAAAGGGCGAACAACATCCGTTACAACTAAGAGAGAACATCGAGCCATATTACGCGAAGCATCGAATTCGGCATTAACGGCAAGACAAATCGCGAATAACTTTGGAACGAATGCATCGGTAAGAACTGTACAGAAGTTACTGAAGACCTGTCCGCATTTAAAACGTTTGAAAATTAAACGACGGCCTCCTTTAAGGGAATTTCAGCGCACTGCACGTCTTCAGTTTGCTCAAGCAAAAATGGGGTGGACAAGAAAATGGCAAACTGTTATTTTCAGTGACGAGAAGAAGTTTAATTTAGATGGCCCGGATGGGTTTTCTTATTATTCCCACGATTTACGTAAAGATGAAGTGATTCAGTCACGAAGGCGAGCCGATGTTGGTTCAGTCATGGTATGGGGAGCTGTTTCCTATAACGGACCTGTTGATTTAATAATAGTGAAGGGCAGACAGAATTCGGAAAAGTACGTCCAGCTGCTGCAACAGGTGAAAGACAAATTTTCCAACGTTATGGCAGGTGGGCCATTTATTTTCCAACAGGATAATGCCAGTATTCACACCGCGCGCATTGTTCGACGCTGGTTTCAAGAACAAGGCATGGAGGTTCTCGATTGGCCATCGCTCTCCCCCGACCTGAACATCATAGAAAATGTTTGGGGATGGTTGTCGCGTAAATTGTACTCCAATGCTACCCAATTCAGTTGCGCTGACGAACTAGAGCAGGCGCTGAAACGAAGTTGGGCGGAACTTCCCGTTGACTACTCGAGAACCCTGTATAATTCCATTCCATCCCGACTATTTGAGGTTATAAGAAATAATGGCAAAAGTACTCATTATTGAACAATAAAGTATTTTGTTATTGCAAACGAATCTTTTATTTTGTAGATTGGTCGTATCCAAGTGGCGTTTAATTACTTTACTTATTGTCATTAGTAACGTACATTTGCACTGACTTTTACAAAAATTATATTTGGTACCTACATACATCTTTCTATCAACCCTCTTATTTTCGAAAATAACAATTCCAGCGCGCTACCATGTTTATACCAACTACAAATGTCATATATGCAGTTGGTCCTATTCATGTTGCGCGGAGTGTATAAGACATTATGCATGAACACAAATTAGAAAATTGACAAAATTGATATCAAAAAGTC
This sequence comes from Dermolepida albohirtum, assembly GCA_031893035.1. Lineage (NCBI taxonomy): Eukaryota > Metazoa > Arthropoda > Insecta > Coleoptera > Scarabaeidae > Dermolepida > Dermolepida albohirtum. The sequence goes on from JAVIWB010002392.1 coordinate 48,167, forward strand.
CTACAGTCATATCACTATAGCATTCGCGGGGTACTACTGGAACTATAGTCTTGAGTACATTTGTTTCTGCTTGCTTAATCTACTTCATTCTATTTAGTTGCTGCTTGGCTCTCTCTATCGTTTCAATTTCACTTCGAAGGTTTGTTGTTACGTATGTGTCTTTGTCGCCCAAGCATCATCGCGACAAATTCTTAATAATGTTTTACCGAGTGTCACTTCGATACTTAACCATCGGCATCTCGGTTATTAAAAAACTTACTCTTAACATTTTTAAATTTTGAGATAATTTGAAAAAATGACAATACTTGCCGATTACAAATTTCCTCTATAAACACAAACCCTCGATTGTTATTTGCTTTCAAGTTACTCTGAGCGAGTTTTACCACGGATCCAGGTTCGACATGATTATCTGCTGATGATGACAACTTAGTTATCGAAATACGTATATACAGTACGAACGTTGATGTGAAATTGAGTTTTATTTTTTGTATTATTTTTTTATTCTTGAAACAGTATAAACTTATATACAATTTGTTTAAAAATATATACTTTTACTAGATGGTTCTTCTTTTTTTGTCACATACTAACATACTGTGGGCAAAAAATAGTAAGACTTTGTTCATAATTTTTAAATTCTTAATTTATTTACACGGAGCTAAATCAGGCGAATACGGTGGTTGCGGCACGATATTGGTTGAAAATTTGGCGAAAAATTCATGAAGAATTAATGCAGTATGCGACGGTGCATTATCGTGGTGCAAAAACCAAATGTTGTCGGCCCATAATTCTGGACTCTTTTTAGGAATAGCATTGCGCAAACGACGCATAACACTCAAATAATATTCTTTGTTGAGAGTTTGGCCGGTCGGAAGGAATTCGGAGTGCACCACACCTCGATAATGGAAGAAAACTTTCAACATAACCTTGATTTTTGACTTGCTTTGACGTGGTTTTTTTGGGCTTCGGCTCGCCTTTGATACGATATTCGGCCGATTGATCGTCTGTTTCCGGGTCATAAGCGTACATCCAAGTCTCATCTCCAGTTATGATGCCTTTCATTTTGTTTTGATAGTCGGAAAACATCGTTTCACAGACGTCAACGCGACGCTGTTTTTCGAAAAAACTGAGTGATTTTTGAACAAATCGTGCTTTCACTTTTTTTAGGACCAAATGATCTTTCAAAATAATTTTCACTGATCCTTCCGATATTCCAACGACGCCAGTAAGGTCTCTGACTGTTAATCGTCGATTCTCAAGCACCAATTCCTTGATTCTATTAACATGTTGATCATCAGTTGATATTGATGGCCGTCCTGGACGTGGTTCGTCATCAACGCGTTCTCGACCCTCTTTGAATAATTTGTACCAATCAAAAACACTTGCTCGCGACAAACAATTATCACCGAAGGCCTTTTGCAACATTCTGAACGTTTCGGCACCAGAAATTTGATTCCCTACACAAAATTTAATGGAACTTCTTTGTTGAATAATTTCACTCATTGTAAAAACCGCCGAATGCACCAAATGATTATTTTGATGTGACATTTGGCACAGATGTCACTGATAGTCATACCAACCTAGAAAAAAAATATTTCGACGAATGAGTTTTCGCGCGAAATTTAAATTAAAAAATCTTACTATTTTTTTGCCCACACTAGTATACTATAAATAAATATATATTATACATTACTTAACTTTGAATAATTTAATAAATAATAAATAGTTTTAATATTTCAAATAATATATAAATAATTAATTCAAGAATTTCAAATAAACAAAATTAATGAACTAATTATTGTTATATGTATATATTAAATATTAAGTATGATTCTCAAAATTAAATAAAAACACACTAAATCGCATTTGGAAAACTTTTTATTACTTTTGCAACATTATTACAGCCATAAATATTATGCTGCAATACTCCACAAATTGTTATAATTAAATCGGCCCCTCATTTAATTTTTTTTAATTCGTTTTGCAATCACAATTACTCAACAATCAATTTGTTAATTTTGCTTCACCCATACATACCTATATTATTTAGAAAATATTATTATTTACAACTTATTTTGATGGCAATATTTCAGTATTACAAAGTTGTTATTGAACGTCAATAAATTGTAATAAAAACTAGTTAAACACGATTTTATAACTACGTTAATTGCCCGTCATCTATTTTAAACGTCCAGCCTTTTTTTAATATAATCACATTACGTACATACATAAATTATTAATACGTCTTTAAAACAATGAAATTAATCTCTGTTAGGTAATTAAAAGTAGCAAAATCATCGAGAAAAACTACTTATTACGGTGGAAATCGAAGTTAAAATTTACAAATTAATTTTATCAAAACAGTAAAACTCTTGGAAACTCTTAAAGACGTCGATCACGAGGTATACTTTTGATGCAGACAAAGTCAAAATATGTTTACAGAATACGAACATCGACATAGAGTTTCATTTACCTTTCGTGATTAATTCACGTCACAGTCTCATCAAAATTTACTTTCTTGATGACTTCTCGGTCAAAGGAGTTAATAAGTTTCACAAGTTATACAGTAAAGTTAAGTTATTAAGTGCAAATATTAATTTCTTGAAACGGCGTCGAAATAGAAATGTTTTCCCAAAATTTATGGAAAGAATTATAAGGCCATTTCGTATGCGAAAATAAAATGGTTAAAACTAGAAATGAAATGTCTTTTATTGAAAAAAAAGTAGATTAGAATAAGAATTGTTCAAATTACATTTGAAATTAACAAAATATTTCAACAAAATTAAATTCGAAGAGTGATGCAATTTTTACAGGAGAATCGGTGAAATCGCAAACCATAAATTTGAAAGAAAAGTCAAAAGTTGAATTTGATGGAGCCTGTGGTTGATTAACTTAATCACTAAGGTTGATATATAACCCCTTTCCACAATTAACTTTTGTAATTCTGTATACGCATTTCGACAACCAAGTTGTCATCATCAGCAGATAACCGCAAAGTGTCGCACCTGGTAAACCACGGCGAAAAACACCTGTACGAAAACAAACTCCGTACGCGATCCACACCATTGAGAACCTAAATGTACACTCAGTGTACATTTAGGTTCTCAACGGTGAAAAGGTGTTATATATCAACCTTAGTGATTAAGAAAAGTTAAAGGCTTGATCAATAAGGTTAATATATAACCCCTTTCCACAATTAACTATTTGTAAATTCTGTATACGTATTTCGACAACCAAGTTGTCATCATCAGCAGATAAAATCAAAGTGTCGCACCTGGTAAAACACGGCGAAAAAATTGTACGAAAAATATACTCCGTACGCGATCCGCATCGTTGAAAACCAAGATGTGCACTGGTTTTCAACGATGCGGATCGCGTACGGAGTATATTTTTCGTACAATTTCTTCGCCGTGTTTTACCAGGTGCGACACTTTGATTTTATCTGCTGATGATGACAACTTGGTTGTCGAAATACGTATACAGAATTTACAAATAGTTAATTGTGGAAAGGGGTTATATATTAACCTTATTGATCAAGTCAATAAACCACAGGCTCCATCAAATTCAACTAAAAGTTAAAGGTTTAAATAAAAAATTCAGAGTTTCGTTCGGCATTAGAAATAGTATTGAAATAATGCCTATAAAAGAAACACTAGTCGTCAATCGTTCATCTGAGATTTTTAATCGTGAAGAAGTAGACTTACTGAAAAAGATATAAGATTTAAAATATTGTTTGCCAAGCCGTGATACTTCTATCGAAGAGGCGATTGCAAGGATTGAAACCTCGATTAAAAATTTAGAACCAGATTCATAAAACTTTATTACGAGGGTGGTCCCATAAGCACCCGGCCTGACCTAGAGATGGCGGTAGTTTGAAAAATATCACTGCATTAGAAGGTACACAATCTATAAAACATATGTTTCAAGTTTGAAGACGTCACGTTGTTTAGTATTTGTTTGACAGCCATCAATAGTGAACGTTTTCGGTGAACTTGTAAAAATGGAAAAAATTGGTCATCATTACGTGATGCAATACTTTTATTTGAAAAGCCCCAGCCCAACCGATATAAAAGCTAAACTGGATTCTGCTCTGGGTGAGTCTGCTTCTTCGTTTACAACAGCGAAATATTGGGTAGCAGAGTTTAAATGAGGCCGTACGAGTTGCCAAGACGAGCATCGCAGTGGTCGATCAAATGGGGTGACGACTCCAGAAATGGTGAAGAAAATCCACAAAGCGGTATTGGAAGATCATCGATTAAAAGTGCGTGAGCTAGCAGACATAGTAGGCGTTTCAAAAAGCGCGGTACATCGCATATTATCTAAAAATTTGGACATGAGAAAGCTGTGTGCAAGATGGGTGCCGTTTTTGTTCACACTAGAGCAAGAACAGTGTCGTGAAGATGTTTCAATTGAGTGTTTGGCGAATTTTCTCAGCAACAAAGCAGAATTTTTGCGCCTTTTCATAACTATGGATGAAACTTCACTTCGCACCTGAGACAAAAGAACAATCAAAACAATGGACACAAAAAGGAGAACCGGCGTCAAAGAAGGCGAAGATCGTTTTATCTGCAGGCAAGGTCATGGCATCGGTTTTTTTTGGGATGCGCGTGGAATAATTTTCATTGTCTATCTTGAAAAAGGAAAAACTATCAACGGCCAGTTTTATGCGAACTTATTGTAACGTTTGAGCGAAGAAATCTAGCAAAAAGCGGCCACATTTGGCTAAGAAGAAAGTGTCGTTTCATCAAGACAATGCAGCAGTCCACAAATCCGTTATTGTAATGGCCAAAATTGATGAATTAAAGTTTGAATTGCTACCACATGCACCCTATTCGCCAGATTTAGTCGCCTCAGATTATTTTCCGTTCCCAAACTTGAAAAAATGGCTCAGTGGTCGAAGACTTTCCAACGATGAAGAAGCTATGTCAGCAGTTAATGGCTATTTTGAGGAGCGAGACAGTTCCAATTATAAAAATGGTATCGAACTTATTGAACATCGCTGGGAAAAATGTGTAGAGGTGAAAGGAAATTTTGTTGAAAAATAAATATATTTCTTTCCAAAATTTTTGTGTTTTCTTTATTGGGTCGGGTACTTCTGGGACCACCCTCGTAGAGAGACTTATAAAATGCAAATTAAGCAGAATAATATCATATCTCCCTCTCTCAACCAATACATAAATGTATTGACCGACAAAGCGAGAAACGCTTCTATCTCACAAGATCGGTAAACTAGGTTTCCAGTGTGTAATAGACAGAAACTTGCGTACTCGACTTTATACCAATTAAAGAATGTTAAAAGGAATCATTCTATTATTAATAACACCCTATCTACTACAATAATAATAGAATGATTCCTTTTAGCATTCTTTAATTGGCATAAAGCCGAGTACGCAAGTTTCTGTCTATTACACACTGGAAACCTAGTTTACCGATCTTGTGAGATAGAAGCGTTTCTCGCTTTGTCGGTCAATACATTTATGTATTGGTTGAGAGAGGGAGATATGATATTATTCATTATTTTTTCTGTATCGAAATGATATGATAAACGCTATGAAGGAATCGTTCATTAATAACACAGAATCTGCCTGATGATTGGTCAATCCATGAAACATATGTAGTAGATAGGGTGTTATTAATAATAGAATGATTCTTTTTAACATAAATTAAGCAGAATTTTATATATTCTTCATTATATACACTTAAATTCCTAAACACAATGCGTTTCATTTAATTTATCGAGGAGGCGATTGCAAGCATCGAAACCTCAATTAAAAATTGAGAACCAGATTAAAAAAAAATTTATTAAGGAGACTTACGAAATGCAAATTAAGGAGAGTTTACAGTAGCACGAACAAAAGTCAGTTAATAATGAATGAAAGTCGATTAAAAGTAGGTCGAAGACTATTTTTACTTAAAAGCAGATAGAGAAAATAAGTTAGTAATTTTGAACAAAATCGATTACTCTCAAAGAATGAAAAACTTTCAGGAGGTCCACAAATTGAATCTAAAAAAAATCCATTACCTAAAATGACTAGGGACACTAGAGACACGTTAAAAAATGTCCAAGGTTAATAACTCCTAACCAGAATTATAAATTTAAATGAATAATCCGATGATCCCGAGAATGGATGTTACAGTATTACTTAACACATCTTTTCGCTTTCATTTCTCACTGGTTTTTAGTTATATGACGTATTAACTTTAATTAACTGACGAGGTCTGTACTCGATGAAAATCCATAACAAAATTAAGCACAAAAATACAGTTGCGCGATTTTTACAAAATAAAATATTTTGTAAAAATCACGTAACTGAGTTTTTGTGTTTAACTTTCTACAAATTTTATATTAGAAATTAATTTTTTTTTTGTTAATATTTTCCTATGAATAAAAAAAATTCAGGTATGTTATGAGAAGCGGATTTTGAAAACTATATAATATTGGGTTGGCAACTAAGTACTTTCGGTTTTTACTGATAGAGAGCGTTGCTTTATTTTTTGTATAACGTATGTTAGTGCTGTACTTTACCGTTTGTCGCGTGATACTAGTCACATTGACGTAACTTCAGAAGCAAGTAGTGCGTGATTTTTATTAAAGCTATTAGTTGTGGGTTAATTTTAAATGGAGTGCAGAAACGAACATTTTCGACATATTTTACTATTTTATTTCCGTAAAGGAAAGAAAGCTGCTGCGGCTCACAAAAAGATATGTGAAGTTTATGGTGCTAATTGCTTAACAGAGCGCACGTGTCAGAATTGGTATAAAAAATTCCGTTCTGGAGATTTTTCCCTCAAAGATGAGCAATGTTCTGGTTGGCCTACTGAAGTTGATGATGACCAAGTCATAATTGAAGAGGGTCGTCATATAACTGTTTGAGAGGTTGCGAAGAGGCTACATGTATCGCACACAATAATTGAAAAACATTTAAAATGTCTTGGGCTAGTTAAGAAGCTTGATATTTGGGTACCTCACGAATTGAAAGAAATTCATTTAACAGAAAGAATCAACTTTTGCGAGATGCACCTTAGACGAAATGAAACCGACCCTTTCTTAAAAAGAATCATCACTGGTGATGAAAAATGGGTCCTGTACAGTAACATAGTTAGTTAAACCAGTTCAGACCACATCGAAAGCTGAATTGCATCCAAAAAAGATCATGCCGTCAGTTTGGTGGGATTACAAAGGTGTTGTATTTTTTGAGCTGCTTCCAAGGAACCAAACGATCAATTCTGATATTTACTGTCAACAATTAATAAAACTGGATGAAGCAATCAAAGAAAAACGGCCAGAATTGTCAAATCGGAAAGGTGTAGTTTTCCACCAAGATAATGCAAGGCCTCACACATCTTTGGCAACTCGTGGGAAACTATTGGAACTTGACTGGGAAGTGATGCCACAGCCCTAAACTAGCACCATCTGATTACTATTTATTTCGAAGTTTGCAGAATTCTTTGAATGGTAAAACTTTCGCAAATGACGATGACCTTCACTCGCACCTGGTTTATTTTTTGTTGATAAGGACCAGAAATTTTATGAGCGCGGAATCATGCAGCTGAAAGAAAGATGGCAAAAGGTCATTGAGCAAAATGGAAAATATATAATTGATTAAAAACTATTCTTTGTTTAAAAAAAAAGTGTTTTATTTTATATTACAAAACCGAAAGTACTTAGTTGCCAACCCAATAAGAAAAAAATCCAATAGAGCTGTCTATGGAAAACAAAAAAATGCCCTAATCACTTGAAAGCAAGTGATAATCAGGGGTTTCTGTTTATATGAAAAAAATATGTCTTAAAAAGTGATTCAACACTGTAAAACTTTAATAAATAATGTTTTGACTATTTTACAAAATACCACAAAGTAAGAAAACTAAATATAAACGTTCTTTTAGACGCGTTTTCTTCAAACATTTTACTAACATTCTAAAATTCATAATCAATTATCCATCCACTTTTTCCCTAAAGATAGAAAACATTGTCTTAAATGTTGCATTATTTCTAATCTGCTAATACATTCATAGTTCAACAAGACACCTGCAGAATTGAATATAGTACGTGCTGCAATTCATTCAAAATAAGCGACGATTTATCTAACCTTGCAGTGTTATTTCGATCATATTTACACAATACTGTTTGCGGCTCTTAGCGTATAAAGAAGTTGACTGCATTGTTTGCAAATGAACCATGAAATTATATTCTTAAACTTACACGTAACTTCGACCTGCTCAAACAAAATTTACATTTGAATTAATACTGTACAAGCATATAAACAGTTCCATAGCACCAACATGAAAGAATATTTATAAAATTATGTAACCAATGACGTTGAAACATTTTAAAATTTGTATGTACATACATATATAATCTTTTATGTGGGATACGTGGCGTAATAATAAATGTAAATTAATGTAGTTAATCCAATATCTATTTTGAAAAAAGGAATTAGGCTTTATATGCTCAAAAATAAAAGCAATGATTAACAAGATAACTTTATTTAAAAGCCTATTGGATTGACTGAAGTCATAAGATTTATGCTGGTCATTCTGTGATAATAAATCACGTCCCAACAAAATTTTTACTAAAGTTAACTTCAAACAATTATTATTAGGTTTATGCGTCACTTCGTAGCTGTTTTACTTTCTACGATGAAAGTGGTTTTAACAGAAACGTGCTACGCATACGCTAAAGCTATTTTAATATCGCACTATTGTTTAACTGAATACCTTTTGAATTTGTAAATTTCTTTTATTTATTGACAATAGAAAATCGAATGTCGAATAGAAAAAAAACACATTTTCAACATGTCCTTTTATTCAAGTTCAACAGAGGGAGCCGTTAGCACAATTTGCTCCGTTTACGGGGAAAACGTAATTTGGTAGAGTGCAGCACAGAAATGGTTTTCTTGATTTAAAAAAGTCACTTTACCATCATTTTCGATCTTCGGATTCTGATGAAGATCGTTTGATATACACAAATCAATTCGGAAATTGGCGAATATAGTCGATTGTAATTAATCGACTATAATTACAAAGTTAATACATTTTGAGCTCAATAAAAATGGTACGAACTTGAATAATGTCATGTTTTGAAATCTTAAATAATTATTATTTCAGACAATTTTAACAAATATTATTTTAAATTTGTTTCAATTTTTGATACGCCGATGTGACCCCCTGTAGCTTTTATTACTGCCTGGCACAAATCTTAGCATTCTCTTTAACAATTTCGCTAAAATTTTCAGCTCTATTTTTGTCCATGGTGGTGTCCATAGTGCTTTTGTGTATGTTTGAGTTAATTTTCGCACTCATCTGTTTAACTCATCTCATAACAGCTCTATAGGAGGCTATGTCGGGGCTCTGAGGAGGTTATTGCATAATAACAATTATTTTTTCCCGTTTTAATTCATTTAAATAACATGACAGAAAATAAAATTCCCAAGATATTACTATTACTATTATCACTATAAATTGTATTCTTTTGTATTAGGTATTTCAACTATTTGGGTAATAAAAAAATTTTTGGTAACGACGGGGTTTCTCCATTTTTCAAATTATTTATTTTTTTTTAACCTGCAACACATATTTTAATTACGTATTTTTATTATTTTGTGGACAATAGTTGTTTAATATATATAAATATTAGTGAGTACTTATATTTTTTATTTTATTATACCTTTATCTTTATTATACGTCTTCATAACTTATCTTTATTATATAAAAAAATAAGTAATTACAATAAACGTATAATTAAAGAAATGATATACACAAAAAAACACCAGAACGCAAATAATAAAAGAGATAATATCAACCTTAGTGACATTTAAAATAACTTGATTTCTTAGAAAATATATATTCTCCCTGCATCTCACTTTATATACAAACATTCATTAACGTAAATTTACAAAGACAAATTCCTGCTTGACGAAGGAGATTAAAGATAAAGAAAGAAATACACATGTTACATCCCGAAAACCCTTACGAAATACTCACAATCATTACGTCCATGCAAAATATAGATACTAAAAGTTTGTAAATTTAAAAATGCTTGTGTAATTGTAAAGAAAGAAATAAAATAAAATAAAACATATAAGTAGTTGCAAATATATATATATATATATATATATATATATATATATATATGCTGCTCTGGATGTTACATAGGTCACACATCACAATCAATAAAACAAAGGGTGACTCAGCACATAAGTGATTGCAAACTAGGTAAGAACTCGTGTGCCTTGGCCACACATGTCAAAAACAATGATCACAATTTTGATTTTAACAATCCCGTCATTTTAGAGATAGAAAGCAATTACAAGAAAAGAATATTCTTGGAAATGGCTCACATCTGTAAAAATCCAAACACCATCAATTATAAATCTGATATCAACCAGTTAAGTACTATCTATTGCAATTTAATATAATGAAAGTGAGTGTCACACGGATTAATTCTTTACCACATTCATATATTTTTTGTTTTTGTTATGCATCTCGTATATCAGTTCTTTTAAAATCTAGCACTATTCGCACCTAATAAAAAAAAAAGGTTCCCCTTTTTTTAGGATTTTCCACGTAAAATGATTTAGTTTCAAATGTAAATTATTTGTGTAACATGCTCTGACCTTTACTTACCACTGACACTAGTACAATAGTTTATAATTTTATTTATTAGTATTTAGTATGACAAACCACATTTTAATGATTTTTAAAGAATTTTTTAAATTAATCTAGTTTTTGTAAGAAAAAGATAATAATTAAGAGCATGATTAAGATATTGTACATGTTATTGTTTTTTAGAACTCCTGGGGAAGCTATAAATTTATAGCGAAATATAGAGGATAGAACAAATGATTAGTTTTTCATTTTTTAATTTTCTTAACAGTTGACCGAATACCAGACGAATTTCATTGATTTGGATTATCTTATAATCGACCAAAACACTTTTAGCTAATTTTATATATATATTATTCATAGAAAAAAATTAGAAAAATATATTTATATGCATTCGTGACTAACAATTATGTTTTATTACCTAAGTGGTTGAAATATATGCATACATACAAAAGAATAAAATTTCATCGGGACAATTAGAACAAAACAATGAAGATATTAAAAAACAAAAGAATTATTATTATTATTAACGGATATATATTATTTTTGAATTTACAAATAATATTAAAATAAAAATACATTTTCTAAACAAAACTATTTATTATCTAAAATGCATTGTTATTTATACTTCATATTTAAAGCTAAATTTGAACTTAATATATATTAGTTTCAGGTAAACAAAATCTATTAATTATTTCAATTATCTTTTAGATTTACAATTAGTTAGGAGTATTTTTAATTTAAAAAATTCTTCGAGACAATTTTTTCAAGGCTAATAGAACTAACGAAAGTAATTTACTCAACTGTAACAACTAAAATTTATATCCAACATTGCAATAAATTTTACAAATATTTGTTTATAATTTCACGATATTAAAAGCCCAAATAATATTGTATGAGAAATCCCATTGCAAGACCGGTTAAATAAACCAAAATGTAAATAGTGAACTTCCCAAAAATAGTTCGTCTTTTCTTAGTCAACAACTTAATGTATTTAGTTTTTCTTTCCGAATACGGAGGGTATCTAAGTCTGTATAAAATGTCTACTATCGGAGAAAAATTTCGCTTCAGTACGCTCTTTCTGTGGGAGAATGTGTCGAAGCTTCTTCTACCGTGATAAGACCCGTTACCACTGTTTCCCACGCCGCCGAAAGGCAAACAATCACAACTCACATGAACAACTGTATCATTCACTATAACACCACCACTAGACGTCGCGTTTAATAGATAATTTACCGTTTTCGAATTTTTCGAGAAAACATACAAAGCTAAAGGTTTCTCCATTGTATTTATAATATTGACAGCTTCTTCTTTGGAATGCACGTTTACTATTGGTAAGATGGGGCCGAAAATTTCTTCTTGCATTACGGCATCTGTCAGTTTGACATCGGTTACGATCGTGGGACTTATAAAACGACTGCTAGAATCGACGTGGCCACCCAGGGCGATGTTGCAATTGTCCAATAAAGAAACTAACCTATTAAAATGTCTCTTGGTTGCAATTCTAGCTAAATCAGGGGAATCCTTCAAATTTCCACCGTAAAATTCCGCCAGAATTGGCTTCGCTGAAGCAATTAATTTTTCTTGTACCACTCTGGAACACAGGATAAAATCTGGAGCAACGCAAGTCTGTCCCAAGTTGATACATTTACCCCATAGTATCCTTTTGGTAATGGCATCAATGTCTACTGTATCGTCAATGTAGACTGGACATTTCCCTCCTAATTCCAACGTGGTTGGGGTTAGATTTTTAGCAGCCGCTGCTTGTATAATCTTTCCGACAGATGTTGAACCGGTGAAGAATATGTAATCGAATTTTTCTTTCAGTAGTTCTGTAGTTTCTGGTATTCCACCATTGAATACCTGGTAGCATTCCGGGTCTAGATATTTTGGTATATTTTTGGCCATGTATTGCGCTGATGCAGTTGCGATTTCTGATGGTTTTAAAATAACGCAGTTACCAGCGGCGATCGCACCTGCAATTGGTAGAACCGTTACTAGCATTGGATAGTTCCAAGCGCCGATTATCAATACGACACCATACGGTTCCTTAATGATCATTGGTGTATCGAAAATTAAAGATGAATCTTTAGATGGATATTCTGGATTTGTATATTCATTGAAGTTATAAAGAAGATTTCGCAAGTCGTTCTGTACTATAATAACTTCAGTCATAAAACATTCTTGTCTAGGCTTTTTCAAATCTTTCTGCAATGCTTCGATCATTTCGTCTTGCGTCTCCATGTACATGCGTTCGAGATTTTTAAGTTGTTCTTTCCTGAACGATAACGACTTCGTTTTGCCGGTACTGAACGCTTTTCTCGCTACTTCTGTACAACTCTTAGGCGATTGCTTGCGTTCCTGGCCTGTCACATCCAAGTTCACCACGGTAACATTATTAACGTGTCGTTCTTCCGTATTAACTTTCACTTGAGGTAAAACAACTTCCCTTTCGACGGGCAACATCGTTCACTACGCGCGCTTTTACTTTGATATTGTTAAAGGCTCTCAATGGAATTTTATCCGATTTCTCCTAAAGTGGAGAGGAATATGATGGAGGGAATCTTTTCGACGAACGGATTGGCGAATTTGCAAGTAGATAGGAAAGGTGAAAGCGTTTTGCTGGTACATTAGATTAACGGTTAAAAGATATAATTGCGGAAATAATATAATATTTGTTTTCGTGTGTTTTTTTGTTTTGTATTTTACATAATTTTCAAGTAGTCTTTTATTAGATGTTATGCATTTTCTAAAATATTATTTATAGATTATTATATAATAAATAAAGTTTGCTTTTATTATTTCTCCAATTATAGAAGATAATTTTATTTATATTTATGCAAACCAGATCGACTTTTCGATTTTTAAATATAGTTTATTCACTTAAGATTGATATATAACCCCCTACCTACATTAATTTTCGTATTCTGTATACGCATTTCGACAACTAAGTTAAACAGTGTTGCACCTGGAAAACTACTACAAAAACCCACACGAAATAAATTCCGTATAAGATATGTACCGTCGAAAGCCAAAACGCACATTGTGGTGCGCGTTTTGATACTGTTTAATTATCTGCTGATGATGACAACTTAGTTGTTAAAATACGCATACAGAATACGAAAATGAATGTGGAAAGTGGTCATATATCACCCTTCAGTGATTAAGTTAGTCAACCACAGAATCCGTCAACATTACCAACTATAAAATAAAATTTACCATAGGTTAAATCCAATTCATTTAACTTTCGTGGCATTTAATGTACAAGTATAGAAATGACTACACTAAGGAATAAATAAAATACTTTGTCTAAATTCCACACTAAATTATATATATCGTTGAGCAAGTACAATACTGGTTACAATCTCCTTTGTACAGGAAAATAAAAAGCAATAATTAAATCCGCTTATAAGAAAGGGGTAAAGCTTTTTAATATCCATCGTGACAAATTTTGGTGTCAAGATTTTGGCCTACACCCATACAATATCAAATTAACTCAAGAACTGAAGCCTCTTGATAATTTAAAGTGCAAAAATTTTTTCGATTGGGCTCTGTTAAAGTTTGAAGAAACTCCGGAATTTCTTCGAAAAATCATCTTCAGCGATGAAGCTCATTTTTGGCTTAGTAACTTTGTTAATAAGCAAAATAAGCGTTATTGGATAGCAACAAACCTACATATGCTTTAACAATCTCCATTGCAACCACAAAAAGTGGCCTCGTGGTGTTTATTTCATGCCGGAGGTGTGATTGGACCATATTATTTTTTCGATGAAAATGGTTGCCATGTTACTGCTGGTCAAATAATTGATCTATTGAAGAGGAAGTTCAGTAACCGTGTTTTCTCGAAAAATGATCCGGTCGTGTAACCACCTCGCTCATGCGATTTAACGCCGTTGGCTTTCTTTTTATGGGGCGTTACGTAAAGTCGTTGGTTTGTGTCAACAAACCAACAATGTTATGTGTGAAAGATTGGTGGAAAATTGTCTGCAAAAAAAAATCATTGCAAATGTGCTCGTGGTAGTTAAATGAACAAGATCGAATTCCATAGTTAAATGTAACATTTGTATTGCACTTGGAATAAATTTCAGTCCAATATCGCAATTATTCTCGATTTTATTTAAAGACAAAATTGATATGTCCTTATCGAAAATTCCGATATGTGCATCTGTAACAAGGTTCTTCTTTAATTAATTTATCTGATTCCTTTCTTTGTTTATTAAACTTTTTATTAAAATAAGTACCCTTTTTTTGCCCACAACAGTTATTAGTTAACTATTTTTAATATTTAAATTTTGTATTATAATTTGAGCACTAAGGTTAATATATAACCCCTTTTCACATTCACTTTCATAATTCTGTATACGCATTTCGACAACTAAGTTGTAATAATCAGAAGATAATTGCAAAATGTCGCACCTGGTAAACCACGGCGAAAAATACACATAAATGCAACTTGGATGATTTCGTCAAACAGTTAAATTCAAAATTTCCGACAATTAAATTTCCAGTAGAAAAAGAAAACAATGACAAGTTGCCTTTTTTGGTTCTCAGCGGTATAGATCGCGTACGGAGTTTGTTTTTGTACAGGTATTTTTCGCCATGGTTTACCAGGTGCGACACTTTGCAATTGTCTGCTGATGATGACAACTTGGTTGTCGAAATGCGTATACAGAATTACAAAAGTTAATGTGGAAAGGTGTTATATATCAACCTTAGTGATCAAGTTAATCAACCACAGGCTCCATCAAATTCAACTTTGTATTATAACATTACGAATTGCTAATATTTATTATTAAAAGACATTAGTTGTTGTAATCGAAATTAATTACAATAATAATACGTAAGTAATTATGTCAATCAGTAATTTTGAAATTTTAAATGATGAAGCTATACAGACTACTGGTCTAATCTTTGTGTATTTTGATTAACGAGTACAACTTCAGAGATAAATTTATATTTATTTTCTGCTGTGAAAATATTAGGAGAATTCTTAATTAAATCTTAAATTTGTTATTGGAATTTTTCAGTTGGGTCTGCTGTTTATAAGCTCTAATCATCTGGGTTCAAAAGAATTTCCTACGTATTCTTCTTTATTGATAGTTATTATTATATGTCCTTCATATGTTCCAGTGAAAATTATGTTATGTGCAAAGACTTTTTTGTTTTTCTACTTTTACTAATGGCAGGTAATTATGGTGTCGTAGAAAATGCATATTTTGTGGGGACAACATTAAGGTTACTTTTAAAAAGATTTCTATTTAAACTGCTAACGTATTTGGGTTATTTACACTAGTAATAGGTTGTATATTGAAATTAAAACCTTCATTTAATAATCTGGACTCATTTTCGATGGATGGAGTGAAAGATTAATGAACTTATCATAAAATAACAGGTTTTCCAATAAGAGTGATATGATTTCTTAAAAAAAACACACTTATTGTTAAGAAATTCTAAAGTTTTTTATTTAATGTGAGGTACAATCGATACAATTAAGTTCTAAATAAAACGTCATTCAAATGGCCTCCACGACTTCTTCTGCAGGAACGAATTCGATGAACCTCATTTTCGAGCACTTTTTCCACTAAATCTAGTCGTATGTCATGAATGGCACGTTCAATATTGACTTGTAAAGCTTGAAGAGAGTCCGGTTTATTTCGATAGACTAATGACTTCAAATAACCCCACAAGAAATAGTCTAATGGTGTTAAATCACAACTTCTTGGAGGCCATTCAATATCACAATTTCTTGAAATAATCGAATCTCCAAACTTTTCTCGCAATAATTCTATTGTTGCACTTGCTGTGTGGCACGTAGCCCCGTCTTGTTGGAACCAAATGTTGTCAAGATCAACTTCTTCCAATGTCGGCCATAAAAAGTTGGTTATCATCAATCTATACCGCTCTCCATTGACAGTAACGGTGTTACCAGTTTTATTTTGAAAGAAGTACGGACCAATGATTCCACCATAGTGAAAACCACACCAAACTGTCAATTTAGGTGAATATAATGGTTTTTCATAAATAATTTGTGGATTTTCTTCGCATCGACAGTTTTGTTTATTTACCACACCATCCAGATGAAAGTGAGCCTCTTAAAAAAATCGTTATCGTTTTCAAGTTGTTCCAAGGCAAAATCAACAAATTCACGACATTTACGGTGGTCCAATGGCTTCAGTTCTTGAGTGAGAACAATTTTATAGGGATGCAAACCCAAATCCTTTCTCAAAATCCGCCAGGTTGTGGTTTGAGACAGTCGCAATTGTTGAGAACGTCTTGGAATCGACAAATTATGGTCTTCAGTAACACTTGCCTGAACGGCAGCAATATTTGCATTACTTCGAGCAGTTCTTTGTCTTATTGGCACTTGAAAATTATGTAAAGAAAATGTAACCTCAAAATTTTTAACAATTCGACGAATAGCGAGCACACTTTTACGATTATTACGACCATTAAATGGCAAAAGCGCACGAAAAGTTGCAATTGGAGAACGATTATTTTGATAATAAAACTGAATAATTTGTAAACGTTGTTCTAGCGTATATCTCTCCCTGATGAAATTGTAAACACTACTGAATACAATGAAAAACAAATGACAGATCATGACATATTACAAATGGTCGAAATGTCACTTCAAAATCATATCATTCCTATTGGAACACCTTCTATATGATTTGTAGATTTATATTGTCTACTCGTCTGTAATTTTTCTTTAATTAATTTGTCTAATTTCTTTCTTTGTTTATTAAACTTTTATTAAAATTATTTGCTGTATTTTTCCCACACCACTTATTGGTTAACTATTTTTAATATTTAAAATTTGTAACATTACAAGCTACTAATATTTATTGTCGAAAAATATCGAGTGTTGTAATTGCAATTAGATAAAATGCACCGTTTCGTATTGTCAATTACAAAACAATAGCTTTGCGGATAAAACCAGCGATAACAATCGTTCAATCATGTAATACAATCGCATTACATAAGATTATTGTTTAGTAAATAAGAATGTACATAAAAAAAGACGTAAGTAATGTCAAATTAAACATGAATTCGTTGAAACATTTTCATGGATTAGGTTGCGGTCACCGAGACAAGGTCGTCTTGTCTTGTTGATACCGTGAACTGCTTTATTAGAACGCGCGCAACTTTCCTATCAGTGCGACGCGTTTTGAAAGGTTCCAGTAACGTGTAAACAGTGTTGTTGTTAACATGTCAAGCGGGGGTCGTAGTATTTCATCGAGCAATAAATCACCAGAAAATGGCAACACAAGCATGGCCATTGTGGACATTGAAGATCCCGTCGATATGAGAAACGGGAATGTTTTACATAAAACGGCCAGGGAGTACGTGCAAACGGCGCGATTAGCATTTAATACGGGAAGGACTAGGAGTTTGAAGTATAGAAAGGAAAATCTTTTGAAATTGCAAAGAATGTACAAGGAAACATCCGAAGATATGGCGGCAGCTCTATACAAAGACCTTCATAAACCGCGATTTGAATCTTATACCACGGAAGTGGATTTTCTTCTGAACGACATTAAAAATTTACTGTTGAATTTTAAGAATTATACAAGCCCGGAAAGACCCACCAAGCCCCTTGCGAATTTTTTCGACGAAATCGAAATTAGACATGATCCATATGGTGTAGTGCTTGTTGTCGGTGCTTGGAACTACCCGATACAATTAACTCTCTTGCCGCTAGCAGGTGCTATAGCTGCAGGAAATTGTGTCATTTTGAAACCTTCGGAATTATCACCAGCGACTTCAGATTACATCGCCAGGACGATTCCTAAATATTTAGACAAGGAATGCTATCAAGTTTATTTGGGTGGTGTTCCTGAAACAACGGAACTACTCCAAGAAAGATTTGATTACATATTCTTCACTGGTTCGCCGATGGTAGGCAAAATAATACATCAAGCCGCTTCGAAGTATTTAACACCAGTCACTTTGGAATTAGGAGGTAAAAGTCCAGTTTATATAGATGACGACACCAACATAGAGCTTACCACTAGAAGGTTACTTTGGGGTAAGTGCATAAACACTGGTCAAACTTGTATCGGTCCAGATTACCTTCTCTGCTCAAAAACGATAGAAGAAAAGTTCTTAGAATGTGTGCCGAAAGTAATAAAAGAATTTTATGGTGAAAATCCGCGAAAATCGCCAGACATGTGCCATATAATTTCAGACCGACATTTTAATAGATTAATAGGCTTGTTGGACGGCGTTAATATAGCTTACGGGGGTGATTATGATGCTCAAGAAAGATACATAGCTCCCACGGTCTTAACTGGTGTCAAACCAAACGATTCCGTGATGCAAGAAGAAATCTTTGGACCCATATTACCGATAATCAACGTGGAGTCAGTCTATGAAGCTATAACATTCATCAATTCAAATGAAAAACCCCTGTCTCTTTACATATTCTCAAAGAATCAGAAAAATATAAATTTAATCTTGGATTCGACATCTAGTGGTGGGGTTTGTGTAAACGACACTTTAATGCACATGATATGTGAGTGTTTACCGTTCGGAGGAGTTGGAAACAGTGGTATGGGCTCCTATCATGGGAAAAAAAGCTTCGACGTGTTCACCCATCAAAAATCTGTTTTAAAGAAGTTCTTTAATCCGATAGCCGAAAAATTACAATCCATTAAATACCCACCTTACTCCGAGAGGAATTTAAAACTGGCATCGATGCTTAACGCGAAAAGAAGAGAATTTCCTAGCAGATGTCTGACCTATTTGCTAGTGTTCCTTTTAGGGGTACTGGTAGCACTTTTAATATCACACCTATGCCATCCCTCAAAAGATTGAGACTTTTAGGTGATGTTTTCGTGTAAATATTGGGTAAAGTCTGTGTTACAAATTATAACTGTGTTTATTGTTATTGGTAGTAGATAGATAATAAACACCAGTGCTTAGCAATACCGGTGGGATGACTCGTAGCTTGTATCAATAACGGGATGTAATTGCAAAAATTCCAAAGGCTCGCTTGTTATTTTACAATGAATCACAAAATTCAGAAGTTGTTCTAATAACATACTGTACACTCCCGTAGACGAAATACAATCCTACTCATCCTGTCAAGCTCTGGTCAAAAAAGGAAATAATAATTGTTAGTGAGAATATAGAAGTGATAGAATTTTCGTATATTTTGTTTACCTTTTTTTCATAATTTATCTTTATTAGTTTGTCTTAAAAAAGAAATTGTTTTTCATTTTAAGTTATTAAAGTATATATAGAAGCTAAATGAGTCATTATTTTTATCGCACCCATCTAAGCAAGTACATAAATACTAACTTCCTAATATACATACATTTTAGTGTTTAATATAAATCAACACTAACTACCTGAACATTTTTAACAAATTAACTACTGACGAATAAAGGGAATCCATTAAAAATTTCCTTGTGTTTACATCTTTTTTCAATCAAATATTGTTTTCAATGAATTGATGGCTAAATATTTTGTATTTCTTTTTACCGGGTTGGGTACTGACGAATGAAGAAAATCGATTAAAAATTTCGATGTGTTTACATCGTCATTTAATCAAATATTTTCAAGAATCTCAATGCTACAAATCGTTTCTGCGTAAAAGTGTATTAACACCAATAGCTTCAGTATTATGTTGTGATTGGTTAGGTCATTATTTATTCTTGTATATGTATTTGTATTGGCCTTGCGTATTATATTTTAAAATTCTCGCGTCATTATACAAACTTATCCACTGCATATAATAAATTTTACGATAACGTAATGGGATAATGAATGGAAAACTATTTAATTCTAGTACTTAAATGATATTTTTAATTTAGAAGTGAAGGGGGAATATTATTTTTTTATACTACATTCTCGTAATAAACATACTTTATTAATTATCTTGTTAAGTTGATTTTAAAAATGTATATATCAAATTCAATTTATAAAACCGTAAAAATAATTTATAAATTCTATTACATACATTTTAAAAATGAATATCTGATCAAATAAATTTTTAAAAAATCGCGAAAATGATTTATTAATTATGGTGCATACATTTTAAAATACAAATTTAAAATGACATACTACTGTGGGCAAAAAATAGTAAGACTTTTTAATTTAAATTTTGCGCGAAAACCCATCAAAACATCGTCGAAATATTTTTTTTCTACGTTGGTATGACTGTCAGTGACATCTGTGCCAAATGTCACATCAAAATAATCATTAGTGTTTAGTATACGCTTGTGTTTCTGAAGTACAAAAAGTGCATTCGGCGATTTTTACAATGAGTGAAATTATTCAACAAAGAAGTTCCATTAAATTTTGTGTACGGAATCAAATCTCTGGTGCCGAAACGTTCAGAATGTTGCAAAAGGCCTTCGGTGATAATTCTTTGTCGCGAGCAAGTGTTTTTTATTGGTATAAATTATTCAAAGAGGGTCGAGAACGCGTTAATGACGAACCACGTCCAGGACGGCCATCAACATCAACTGATGATCAACACGTCAATAGAATCAAGGAATTGGTACTTGAAAATCGACGATTATCAGTCGGAGAACTTACTGGCATCGTTGGAATATCGGAAGTATTAGTGAAAACCATTTTGAAAGATTCCAAAATCACTCAATTTTTTCGAAAAACAGCGTCGGGTTGACGTCTGTGAAACAATGCTTTCCGACTATCAAGAGAAAATGAAAGACATCATAACTGGAGATGAGATTTGGATCTACGCTTATGACCCGGAAACAGACGATTAATCGGCCGAATATTGTATCAAAGGTGAGCCGAAGTCCAAAAAACCACGTCAAAGCAAGTCAAAAATCAAAGTTATGTTGACAGTTTTCTTCGATTATCGCGGTGTGGTGCACTCCGAATTCCTTCCGACCGGCCAAACTGTCAACAAAGAATACTATTTTATTGTTATGCGTCGTTTGCGCAATGCTATTCGTAAAAAGAAGCCAGAATTATGGGCCGACAACTCTTAGTTTTTGCTTGGTTTTTGCACCACGATAATGCACCGTCGCATACTGCATTAATTCTTCGTGAGTTTTTCGCCAAATTTTCAACCAATATCGTGCCGCAACCACCGTATTCGCCTGATTTAGCTCCGTGTGACTTCTGGCTATTCAGCAAACTCAAACGACCGCTCCGGGGAAACCATTGTGAGTCAGTTGAAGACATTAAACGTGAATCGCTACGCGCATTGAAGGCTATTTCTGAAATTGACTTTAACAACTGTTTCGAAAATTGGAAGAAACGTTGGCACAAGTGTATTGGGGTCAGGGGGGATTATTTTGAGGGGGACGAAATAGATTTGGAAGAATAAATTAAGAATTTAAAAATGATGAACAAAGTTTTACTATTTTTTGCCCACAGTAGTATATTATACTACTAACTTAATCACTGAAGGTTGATATACAGATTCTTTCCACATTAATTTTTGTATTCTGTATACGTGTTTCGGCAGATAATTAAATCTGTACGAAAACTAATTCCGCACACGAACCGTACCGCCTAAAGCCAAAATGCACACTCTACTAACTAATTACTTAAATTAACATTACTTCCGGTTTTCCGAGAGTATATGATTATTCTATGACGTATGTATGTACTTATATATCAATAAATTATTATTATTATTATTATTATTATTATTATTATTATTATTATTATTATTATTATTAAAATGTTAATTTGAAAAATTCGAATGGAATTCCCTAATTCTTTTTACGGAATTTGAATCTATTGAAGTAATTATTTCAATTTTCATTACTACGGTTACGAAAAAATTAATTTTCTTGTTTCAATCTAGAAAGCTATGCATCATCTAAAATTGTCTAAAGGTAATCAAGTAGTACTAAAGAAAATAGAGAATTATTTTCTGAAACCATTGATGTCTAATATTTTTAGCCTTCCTTCATTAAAAAAAAAAGTTTTTCCACAAAAAAAAAAACTGTCATTGCATACTGTGATCAATTTTGGAAGCTACAGAAAATACACGATCAATATTTTTAAATTCTTCTAGTATTATTTGATGACTTTTAGATAATTTTAAACGGTTCGCAGCTTTCTAGATTTTAACATAAAAGATTGTTTTTTTCGTAATCATAGTAACGAAAATTGAAAAATGATATACTTATTAAAATGATGTACTTATGGCATAGGTCACCCGGTATACCTAACTATTCATTGTATAAATAATATTTTATTCTCTAAGGTTGATATATAACCCCTTTTCACATTAACTTTTGTAATTCTGTATACGCATTTCGACAACTAAGTTGTCATCATCAGCAGACAATTGTAAAGTGTCGCACCTGGTAAAACACGGCGAAAAATACCTGTACGAAAAACAAACTCCGTACGCGATCTACATCGCTGAGATTCAAGATGTACAAAAAAAAACAATTTTAAAAATCTTGTGAAACAAACACACAATGTACATCTTGGCCCTCAGCGGTGCAGATCGCGTACGGAGTTTGTTTTTCGTACAGGTATTTTTCGCCGTGTTTTACCAGGTGCGACACTTTGCAATTGTCTGCTGATGATGACAACTTAGTTGTCAAAATGCGTATACAGAATTACAACAGTTAATGTGGAAAGGGGTTATATATCAACCTTAGTGATTAAGTTAATCAACCACAGGCTCCGTCAAATTCAACTTCAATAAATAATATTGCATGGCAAAAGATGCGAAGAGGAAAACTACGACATGAGCATTTCTAAAACGGCAAATCTAAAAATAAACAATTTTTTTGTAAATATGTAAAACTACGTCTTACATTTGTTTAAAAAGTATTTTTAAAGACATTTACGATGCTGTACACTCTTCGAGCGTGTTATGTAGAGACACGTCATTATTCACAAAGTGAAAATTAAATATTAATTTAAAATTATTATGTACAATCTTTTCTTTATAATAAGCAATTCTATGGGAAATCGATAAAACAATTTTATAATTCGAAATTACATTGTGATTACAGACAGCTTGAATGACTTTTCTATATGTGACACTTTATAAGCTATTCTCCTCTCCTATTGCATAGATTCTTATGTTTTAACACACCTTTTATAGGTTGGAACTAGACAGTACGCCTCTTTATACCTTGAAAGAAACTAATTTAAACAATTTGAAATTATGTTAGGATTCCAAATGTAGACAATATTAAAAATTGTTTTTAACCTATGTCACTAGATCTACTTTATATCTTTTCTCTATTGTTATATAATTCAATTTTAAAGACAATTACATTCATGCCACTTAAATGTTCTAATTTTAACATCACCTTATTGCCTACAAAAAGAGCCTGAAATTACGATTCTCAGTGGCTCAATTGGTTAGGGCGAACGTTGGGAGATTAATAAATACAGGTTCGAATCTATTCCATTTTCTGTAACTAATGAAACGATGTACAGGATGTAACAGGAAAAGTTAATTTCCTATTTAAAACACCTAAGTTTGAGTGCGCATCACAACAGAATTATTGAATTAAGCACAGAAAGGGACTTCCGATCAGTCGATGTAAAAATGTGTAATGCAATGTAATTAATAGTTTAGTCAATAAAGAAGAATGTAAATACAATCAAAACCTAATTTATCCGCACGTTAAACAACTTTCAAAACACTTCCTTATTTTGGGGCTCTATCTGAAAAAGTTCCTTAACATAAATCTGAGTAGCAATATAGTTTTTAAAATACATATTAAATTAGGCGAAATATTATTTAATGCAAAAGATAACTGTTCACATGGAGAAATGTGGTGTTTATAAACTCGAATGCCCTGAATGTAATAGTGTGTATATTGGCCAATCAAAATACCAAAAAAATGATTCTAACTTCAGCAATCATCGAATACGAAATTTAATTGGAAAGTTTTGCAATATAGCTTTGTTTATTTAATTTTTTCAAAATAATTTCGTCTACACTCAATACACCCCTCCAACCTCCGAAATCAATCTTTAAACCAGTTCTGCCAAGTTTCACTAGGGAGTAAAGCACACTCGTTATCCCAAGCCCGCAGAAGGTCCTCATCACTGGAAAACCGCGTCTCTTTTAGCTTTATTTTCGCATGCGGGAACAGTGCAAAAGCAGGGAGCAAGATCTGGACTGTAGGGAGGGTGCTCTAGAAGTTTCAATCCTGTCGTGGTCAAATATTCGGTGCAGGCTTTGGCGCGGTGAGCTGGAGCATTATCGTGATGGAGGAACCAGGTGTCCATTCTTGACTTTGGCCGCAGGTTCTTCATAGATCCAATGACTTTAAGTAGGCACTGTTCAGTATACCACTTAGCTGTGACTGTCTTCTGTGTGCTCAAAACGACGCCTTCCACAATTCCACTCGATTTGAAAAATATAGCTATCATTTTCTTCTTTACAGATCGGAATTTTCTGACAACTACGGGTGTGTCCTCATCATCAAAGACCCACACTTTGTTTTGAGCTTTGGTCGGCACATCGTAATAGTACAGCCAAGTCTCGTCACCTGTCACGATGTTGTTCACATACCGAGATTGTCCCTTATTAAGCTTTTTTAGCATCTCCCGGCACCAAGCCACACGTCGTGTTATCTGCTCTTCAGTCAGTCGATGTGGCACCCAGAGAGAACAAAGTTTCTTCACGTGCAAATGATCATGCAGAATCAAACGAATTGCTGGTGCATTTAGACCTGAAGTACCCTCTGTCTGTTGGTAAGTCACTCGCCTGTCCTCGCCAAGCATTTTCCTCACAGTAGTAACTTTCCCTCCGTAACTGACGTTCATGGCCTTCCCGGCCTCTCAGCATCCTCCACAGTTAAATTTCCCCTTTGGAATTCTCCATACCACTTGAATATCGTTGTGCGATGTGGACAAACATCACCTACTGCAAGACTCATTTCTTCGAAGCACTGGTCTCTGTTTAAACCACGCACGAAATTATCTCATTTCGTGACCACGATGCCATCGCAAGTACCTTACACTCTCACTGCTAATGAATAACTGAGCCCATCGACATGGCGCGACGGCTACTATGCACGTATGAACATGTCTCAACATGCAGCAACAAGCAGCTTCCTACGATTCGTTGTTGCGTCATATTTAAAAATTTTCCTAGTACCCTTTGTATATAATATCAGGAAAAATTTAATTTTTATTTAAGATACAATAACAATGGAATAATTGAGTAAACACAGATAAGAGACTATCCGATTATGTAAGAATGCAAGCTTAAAATTTTATTTCACATATAAATGATTCGAAATTAACATTAGTTAAGTTCTTCATCTACATATGTGCGAGAAAGTAACATCAGATATTCTCAGTTACTTCTACAGGCGAAACTTCCTTGTACTACTAGTGTAAACTGCAAAGCAAATACATTTTTTAAGACTAAACTGCGGTACACGTATCAATCAACTCATCTTTAAAATTCCTTTTGAAAAAATACAATTTTGATATTCATTAGTAGAGCATAAATTAATTTCTTTCTCTCTTAATCTTTCCAACATTAAGTGCGTCAGTAACACCGATATTAAATGAAAATTATTATGCGGTATGGGTAATAAAAACTGTAATAAACCTTTTATTAAATCATCACACTCCATCAAGTGTCTACATACATTGATTACATGCTCGTTTTATTTTCGCCTTATCGTTGTGAGTTATTGAAACGATTATTCAAAGATAAACATGTACTTCTTGATATTTACCAAAATAACTAATGTATTGATAAGACAATGTGAAATGAAAAATTTTAAAATAAATTTTTAGTATTGCAGGTGTTATCATATTGATTGCTAGTGAAAGTAGTGTGTATATGAAGTGCGTGCCATGGCGGAGGAATATGTCCGAAGGGCCAGAAAGGCTTTTAACAGTGGCAAAACGAAAAATTTAAATTTTCGTAAAGAGCAACTTATCAATCTGCGAAAAATGTATGTGGAAACTGCAGAGGAAATCGTCGCTGCCTTGGATAAAGATTTGAAGAAACCCAGGCAAGAATCTTACAGTACCGAGATAGATTTTCTATTGAACGATGTGAAAAGTTTGCTAATAAATTTCGAAAAATACACACGAACTACTTATCCCAATAAGCCGTTCCTTAATTATTTCGACAAATTGGAAATCAGAAACGAGCCCTATGGACTTGTACTAATAATTGGTGCCTGGAATTATCCGGTTCAACTGGCCCTTCTACCGTTAGCAGGTGCTATAGCTGCGGGTAATTGCGTGATTATAAAACCTTCGGAATTATCGCCAACTACAGCGGATTACATAGCAAGGACTCTTCCTAAATATTTGGACGCAGAATGTTATCAAGTTTATTTGGGTGGTATTCCTGAAACAACACAGCTACTACAAGAAAGATTTGATTACATATTCTTCACTGGTTCACCAGCAGTGGGAAAAATCGTTCATCAAGCCGCCGCTAAATATTTAACACCAGTAACTTTGGAGCTGGGAGGTAAAAGTCCCGTTTATATAGATGATGATGTTGATATAGAGCTTACAACCAAGAGAATATTATGGGGCAAATTGGTTAATGCTGGCCAAACATGTATAGCCCCCGATTACATTCTATGCTCCAAAACGATCGAAGATAAATTTTTGAATGCCGTCCCCAAAATAATTAAAGAGTTTTACGGCGCAGATCCTCAGAAATCCAACGATTTATGCCGTATCGTCTCCGATAAACATTTCGAGAGGTTAACAAATCTAGTAAAGGGAACTAAAATAGCATGGGGCGGAGATTATAATCCACAGAAGAGGTACATGGGTCTTACGATTCTAACAGGTGTTAAATCCAATGATCCAGTTATGCAGGAGGAAATCTTTGGACCCATTTTACCAATTTTCAATGTGAAATCAATTTATAACGCGATTACTTTTATAAATTCCAGAGAAAAGCCTCTGGCTCTCTACGTATTTTCCAAAAATAATAAAAACGTGGATTTAATCTTGGATTCGACATCTAGTGGTGGGGTTTGTGTAAACGACACTTTGATGCACGTCGTTTGTGAAAGTTTGCCGTTCGGTGGTGTGGGAAATAGTGGAATGGGCTCCTATCACGGGCAGAAAAGTTTTGAAACTTTCACGCACAAGAAATCAGTGTTGAAAAAGGGCTTTTCGTCGCTACTCGAAAGATTGTTTTCTATTAGATATCCACCGTATTCGGAGCGAAAGTTGAAGTGCCTTAGTATATTGAGCAGTAAAAGGAAATATGTTCCGCTTAAATGTCTATCGTATACGTTAGCGTGTATGCTGGCGACTTCGTTTATATGGCGTAGAAAAAATAAAACTCTTCCTGTTATATGGTTAAGTTTAACAATACATCACATTGCATCTATGTATATGTATTAACTAATTAATAGCATTGTATACATGTAATATAGAATTTGACACAATATTTTGTTTTGTATTATGTATAATAATAATAATAATAATAATAATATTTACTGTATTTGTAAATTTTTACAAAAACAAAAGTCAAAACATTAATAATGAAACAAAGTAAATTAAATTAAAAGTAAAAGAAAAATAAAAAGAACAATTTTACAAGTTTAAATAGTCATTTAAAGAATATGGTTCAAGATCAACCAGGAAACAACGCAATCTATGCCCCAGCAAACTAATAGGTTGTGTGGATTTAATAAACATCGAAAGTTTATAGTATACTTGCAAACTAGAGTAATGCAGGCCCTTCTCCGTGAGAGTGAGTCTGTGGATGGGATACGAATAATTAATATTGCTTGAACGTGTGTTATAATGATGTGCAATCTCAGAATTTTGAAAATATTGTTTTTTATGAGAAACATTACACATTCATAGATATAAACACCATGCACAGTCAGGATATTATTTTTCCTAAATATAGCTCGACAACTTTGATTAAAATTAAGACCAGGAATCAATCTAATCATTCGTTTTTGTGCTATAAATATCCTGTTTATGTCACTACTACGACCCCATAGCACGATGCCATACTTCAATTTTGCATAAAAAAGGGCATAATAAATGCTCATTAGAGTGGCGGAATCTGAAACAGGTATCAAGTTCCTAATGCCATAACAAAAAGTATTTAGTTGTTTAGCCAAAGATTCGATGTGACAG
This sequence comes from Dermolepida albohirtum, assembly GCA_031893035.1. Lineage (NCBI taxonomy): Eukaryota > Metazoa > Arthropoda > Insecta > Coleoptera > Scarabaeidae > Dermolepida > Dermolepida albohirtum. The sequence continues at coordinate 76,832 of JAVIWB010002392.1, forward strand.
CGCTAGTTTAAATTTTGATCAATATGTACACCGAGAAAATTTGGTGGAGTGAGCAGTATTATATACCTTACTGTTAAGGTCCAATTCTGATGATACACGAGTACTATTAATTGTTCTAAATATCATGCGGACCGTTTTAGATTCATTTAGTAACAAGTTATTTGCATCGAACCAATTATTCATAGCCCTGAAGTACTATTGACATTCACTCGCTAAATGAACTAAATTGTCTCTTCGTAATAGGAGATTTGTATCATCAGCATAATTTATTAACAAATGTTGGTCATTCTGAAGGATGTTATGTATATCATTTAGATAAATATTAAAAAGCAAAGGTCCAAGTACGCTTCCTTGAGGTATTCCCCCATCAAGAAAATGGGAACGCGAAAAAGCCGTCCCGCCATTACAAGATATACTATTTGTTGTCTGCCCGACAAATAAGACGACAGAAATTCATTAGCAACTCCACGTACACCGTAAAGTTCGAGTTTTGTCAATAGTATTTTATGGTCGACGCTGTCGAAGGCTTTACTAAGGTCTAGAAATATACCACATAATACATACATACTGCGTGCTTTAGCGATGACGAATTTTGATAGAAAATCGACTAGTCTTGAGTGAGGTTCGGTATCACATAGTCCTGTTCTTCGGACAGTCGCTTTAACCAATTAAGCTATTGAAAATTATTTTTTGTAAAAATTTCTGAAGTAATTAAAGCGGGAAAAAGTAATTATCGATTTTTTATTTGAAGTATACGTCTTTTAAAGCTTATGATTACTGTATTTATTCAGCAATAATTTTACTTTTGAAATTTTCAATTTCTATCAAAAACCTACTTATGTAGTTCGATGTTTAAAAAAAAGCATAAATATCAGGTTGTTACAAATGTAATGTCCGTTTTTTCCTTCAGTCTGAACTGAATCGCACCTGTTTGAAGTCGTGTATGTTTTTGGTGAAAATTATTATTGTATTTGTAGAAAAGGGTATTTATTTTGAAGTGTGTACCTGTTCCATTTCTTGGAAAGATTAATACATCTGTCCTTGTCTCGCCTATAGAAATGCTGTCGGCAAGAGATATTCGGGCAATTTACCTCTTTCAATTTAAAAAGGGATTAAATGCAGCTGCAGCAACGCGAGAAATTAATCAGCGTTCGGTTAAACCACGTGTAATGAACGCACATTACGGCGTTGGTTTAAAAAATTCAGCGAGGGAAATTTTGATTTGGAAAATGAGCCTCACGGATATGCGCGTAGCACCGTTAATGACGACGAGCTGCGAGTAGAAATTGAAAGTAATCCGTCGACAACAGTGCGTAGCCTTGCAGAAACATTTCAAATGTCCATTGCCACCATTAGTCGTCACTTTTCTTCGATTGGCAAAGTGAAGAAACTCGATCGATGGGAGCCGCACCAATTAACGGAAGCCAATAAGCTCCGTCGATTAGAGGTGGCTACCTCTTTGGCTAATCGACAGAAAGTCGAATCGAGTGGTAACGTGTGACGAAAAGTGGGTACTTTATGATAATCGGAGACGGTCAGGACAATGGTTAGATCGAGGTGAAGCACCAAGACAGTATGCACGAGCATCACTTCACCGGCGAAAGATTATGGTGACTGTATGGTGGACCAGTAAGGGTATTATTCACTATTCATTTTTGCGACCTGGTGAAACCATCACGGAAGCGTCCTATTGTGCCGAACTGGAAACTATGCATGGAAAATTGAGCCGCTTGCAGCCCTCACTAGTCAATATACATGGACTCATACTTCTTCATGATAATGCAAGACCTCATGTTGCACGACAGACAATCCAAAAACGTTCGGAATTTGGTTACGAAATTCTCCCTCACCCACCTTATTCACCTGACCTTTCGCCAACTGATTTTCATTTTTTCCGAAGTTTAGACAATCACTTAAAAAATATGGACTTTCCTGACCGGGAGTCTGTAATAGCAGTGTTTGAGCAATATGTGAGTCGTCAAAACCTAGATTTCTTTTCAAAGGGAATTTTTCAATTTCCAGGCCGTTGGCAACAAATTATTGATGTAAATGGAGACTATTTTGCAGAATAAATATTTTTTTTTTTAAATTTAGACTTTTTTTATTCCTAACAAAAACGGACATTTCATATGTAACAACCTGATATAACCTACTCGAAAAAAAACCATAACTTAACGTAAATACATTTCGAATCAAGTAACAATCGGAACAACCAAAAATTTTGACAGTTATGTTGTAAAGTTTGCCAAGTGGAAAATACAAATAAAGGTTATTAATGCCCTTTGTTGCCTAGCTCACTAAGTCAAGGTAATTTGTGAAACCAATTAAAAATTTCAAAACTCCACTGGAGACAAGACATTAACATTTTTATTCCTCAAACAATTATTTGTTAGAATGTAAATATCAGCTACATAAAGTAAACAAAATCCAGTAAATAATCAATGATTATGACTTCGTAGTCAGACATTAAAAGAAGCATATCAGAAGAAAGAGTTTTGTGTCTAACGAAGCAAACAGGTAATCTATGTATTGGACAATATTTTGCAAAGAGTTTACGAAGGAACATTTTCCGAAAATATAAAAATAATTAGGAACAAAATCGAAGATGAGTTGACGAGATTTGTGCCGAAAAAAATGAGTTTAATTAGAAAAAAGATTAAGGATAAATAACACACACAGAAAGTAGTCCACATTGGACTTTCACCGTCGAAAGTCAAACACGCCCTTGGCCTTGTTGAAATGCGTATACAGAACACGTAATTGTTGAAAAGGGTTTTTATTAACCTGCTAAACTGTTTAACTAGAAAACAGTAAGTTTATGATTAAAATTTATTTTTTCCTTTATGAACTTCTTCGTTCTAAAATTACTTTCTTCTCCTGCAGAAAAATAACTTATTATCGAGAATTTTTATTAATAAATTCAAAAATTAAGTGAAGGGCAGACTGTTTACAACTTTTTAAAAGTGCCTGTTTTTCTATATCGAAGGTTATCTTGTTATCGACGTCTTTAAAACGAGTTTCCAAGGTTGTTCTGTTCTGACAAATTTAATTTGCAAATTTTAACTTCGTTTTCCACCGTAATAAGTAATTTTTTTCGATGATCTTGCTACTTTTAACTACATACTTTTACATACGTATTGTGAATATATATAAAAAAAAGCCGAACGTGTAAATTAGATGTAATTAACGTTATTAAATCGTGTTTAACTAGTTTATTTTTTTAAATTATTGACGTTCGAAAACAACTTTGCACTACTATTACATGAAAGGAGATGAAATAATATTTTGTAGATAATATACGTATGTATGAAGCAAAATTAACAAGCTGGTTGTTGAATAATTGTATTTGTTAAACGATTTTAAAAAATAAAATGATCTGTTAAATTAATTATATCAATTTTTGGGGTATTGCAGTATAATATTTATGGCAATAAGTAACAATTATTCGTGCATTAATGTTGTCAATCTTGGAATTCTTAAGTTAATTGTTTAAAGATTATTTGAAATATTAGAAATATTTATTCTAAAGAATAAAACACTAAGGGCTATCCTCGTACAATAATTAACAAACGATACTTTGAACATGTTTTATGAAGTGCTTGACTTAAAAAATCGTTAAAATGGAAATTGTTTGTCGACAATGTATAAGTTAAAAAAAAAGAAACATACACTACCGGTCATATTTATTTGCCCACCCTTTGTTTTAACCAAAATTATTAAACTATCAAATGGGTACTGAAAATTTATTTATTGTACCAATACAATAGTGTAAAATAAACATAAAATAGTTACATTTTTCTTATATAAAAACTTCATCATTAATTATTATTAAATTTTGCTCTCATCAATGTGCCCACTTTTATTTTCGATAATTGCGGCACATAACCGCGGCATCCTTTCAATTAATTTTTGCAGTGTATCTTCTGTAATTTGTGCTCAGGCTTCTTGAAGTTGTTTCTACAGTACAGTGGTGGATGATAGAGCACGTTCTCAAACCTTCCGGTCCAATTCTTCCCAAAGAAGCTCTATTGGGTTCAGATCAGGACTTTGGGCTGGCCATATCATTATAGAGATTTGCCCTTGCTCTTCTAGTTGACGCAAATAATCGCCGCACAATCTAGAAGTGTGTGTCGGATCGTTGTCCTGTTGAAATACAAAGTTTTCGTCAAGAATCCTTAGTCCTGAAGGAACAGCGTTATTTTCTAAAATTTGCTTTTAGCCTTCTTTTCTTAGGATTCCCTCAATTTTGACGAGATCGCCTACAGATCTTCCACCAAAACACCCTCAAATCATTACTGAACCTCCTCCATGTTTTACGGTAGGCGCAATACATTCTGGCAGTACTCTTTCTCCTGCGGATCTTCTTACGAATATTCGCCTTTTCCTACCGAAAAGTTCAAACTTCGATTTGTCTGTCCACAACACATTATTCCACTGATCAATCGTCCAATTCTTATGTTCTTTAGCCCAATTTAGTCGTTTTATCTTGTTTTGCTTTCGTAGTAGTGGTTTTCGCAGAGCATTTCTTCCGTATAAACCCGCTTGCCTTAACCTTCTCTGTACTGTGGACACACTAATTGGTTTAGCACGCGCTCTATTCATTTCAGCAGCAATTTCTGGTGCTGTTTTTCGTCTATCGCGTCTACTTATCCGTATTAGATGCCGGTCATTTCCAGATGTCGTCGCTTTGCGTCGTCCAAATCTTCTTTTGTTGGAAAATGTACCACTTTCTTCAAATTTTTTAACGTTATAATCAACGATTCTACGATTTAATCGTAATTCTTTTGCAATTTCGCGATTACTTTTACCCGTACGATGATAAGCAATTACCATAGCACGCACTTCAACAGATAATTCCTTCGTCTTCGGCATTGCATTAAAATATTCACAATAACTCTCTATTTCACTGTTTTCGCAACAAAATATGAACGATGACTGACATTAAAATTTATTCTCCTTTTTGAATAACACATCTTAATATTGTAATTAGTTAGTACAATAACACAATATTGGTAATACCTTTCGGAAATGCAGGTAAAACTGTTAACACTGTAGGGATCAGCCTATATAATATTTATGGTATTTTTCCAATTTATGACACCTTTACGATATATCATAAACAATTTAAGATTTTCGTAGAAATTCATATGGAATTACTTCCACTAATAATATTGTTGAATGATTGTAATACAGATTTTTCAAAAGATAATCCGTATTTTAGGAAACACATACAATTGGGGTAGGCAAATAAATATGACCGGTAGTGTATTTTTAATTTTTGCAAAATCTTTTTACTTTTATTTGTCTGGAATTTCCAGCAAAATATAATTTTAAAAAATAATTTTTACGGGTCCTCTCACACGCACAAAATACGACGGAGTGTTACAAAAATATCTGAAGTTACTTTTATTGAAATGATCCTACTACCAACTTTGGCAAAATCCAGCATTTAATTATATCATTATCAGGGTCATTTGGTGCGAACACAACGCTAACAAAATTCGATACACGCGTAATGTTTTACGTATTCCTAGGGAATACGTGGAACGTAATTATATGTATGTGTATATTTACTACATTTACACTTATGAACCTTGAAGATTATTTAGAAAATATGGAATGCCGAACTCACTATTATACATCATTCTAATTATAGAAACTAATAGAGTATATAATTCCTTCAAATTACAATATTTTTCAACTTACACCGTTCTCGTTCCACGTTTATTTCAAAAGGAGATAAATTTAATGTTTCCGGAGTATATTTGATTCTGTTTTAATTTGCATATACAAACAGTATATCGTTTAAAACAATTTTACGTCACGTTCTCTTAAGTATTTCGTATGAAATTAAAAAATATTTAAGTTTTAAAGTAAAATAACGCACACAATAAGTGTTAACAAGTTATTACAAAGAAATGGCATTAGAAAATGTAGCAAAAATAAACAGAGTTCGGTATTCTTGTACGAAGCAAAGTATAATACAAAATAATCTGCTCTTGTGTTAAAATGTTCTTGTTGGTATAGTTTTCATTCACTTTTACTCATTTACCACACAAGTAATTTTCGAATTTGTATATTATTTCGATAGCTAAGTTGTCACCACCAGTAACAGAAAAATATTGTAAACACTAGCACGCATTTTACACAAGTAAAATACATCGCTATAAAACCAGTATTTCTATATGTTGGCGTTCCTTCAAATACTATTACTTTCCTTTTACTGATAATACCAAATGTAGGTTTAAGAATTACGTTGTGGTAAATGGGATATATTTTAAAACCAATATATTAATACGTTGATGTTATTTCTTCAAGTTCTATAACTTTTACTACTGATAATTACAACTTAGGTGTTGAAAGTTTTAAAACTACTTCGTAGTAAATAAGGTATATTTTAAAATCAACGTCTCAATACGTTGTTGTTATTATTTCAAATGCTATTGCTTGCCTATTGCTGATCACGACAACTTAGTTATTGAAATATGTATTTCGGTTTAAAATCTACGTTATGGTAAGTGGGATATATTATAGAACCAACATATCAATACGTTGTTGTTATTTTTTCAAGCTTTATAGTTTTTCCACTACTAATAATGACAATTTCCTTATTAAAATGCTTACATTTGAAGACTATAATGTGGTAAATAAGGTATATTATAAAATCAACATATCGAGACGCAGGTGTCACTCCTTCAAATGCTGTAATTTTTCTATCTACTACTGATAATGACAACTTAATTATTAAAATACGTATTTAGGTTTTAAAAGTATGTTGTAATAAATGTAGTATACTATAAAAAAATGGACATATCAATAGATTAGCGTTAGTTATTTCTTCGAGGGCTATAATTTTTCTATCTATTGCTGATAATGGCAACTTAGTTGCTAACATGGGTATTTAGGTTTGAATAGTACATTGTGATAAATAGGATATTCTATAAAACCAACAAACCAATACGTTGGTGTTATTTCTTTAGATGCTACAATTTTTGTGCTACTAATAATGGCAATTCTGTTGTTAAAATACGTATTTGGATTTGAAAAGTACGTTGTGATAAATGCAATTAGGATTAAGGTTTAAGATTATTTCCGGTGACCATAAAGTTCTACACACTACCTGTGAACTCCTAAGGGACTATGAGAGGATTCCTTTAATCAACTTTTATTAAGACACAAAGCCACGATTTCTAATTTAATTATAGAATTCATTTTTTATGGAGAATTTTAAAAATTATTTTCCCGAAGGGAAATATTCAAAGAAATATAAATCCAGAGTTAAGCGGTTTAAAAAAAGAAAAAAAAAGTTAATCAAAGCCATCTATTAAATAAATCTGCAATAACTTAGTTGCTAATGCAATAAAAAAAAAGATAATGGATAGTATCGTAGAACAAGAATATTCAAACGTCTAAATCTAGGGACACAATCAAATTGCACACGAGAAATCTTATTTTTCAAGGGGGAAATGATTTATTATATCGCCATATTAAGCTAATTCAATTGTGTACAAATTAAATACAGAAATTCATAACGAAAAATAATTGAAAAAAGTAAGTAAACACATTTTTATTGAACCAGTTGAAATGTAGGCTAAGTATGATGTCAGCGAAGGAATTTTTTTCATTAAACATTCATAGACATATTAATGGAAGGAAATGGATCGAATAAAGTTTTCAGAAAGGCACCACTTCTTTTAAAATCATTAAATAAAACCACGTTGACGATTAATTTTTTATCAAAAAAGGAATCAATTTCCTGCATAAAATTGCTTCTAAATACTTAATGAGAATGAAATGCTCATTTAATATGATTACGAATACACGAATAATTTAATATGACATCAAAGAGGTTAATCTTTTGTTGCTCGGGGAGCTTGTGCGTTGGAAATCAATCAGAATGTGATTTTCCACTACATCGAATTCTACGAGTCAATGAAACGTATTAACGATAAATTTTGTTCGAGCGAATGTAGTCGGAAATATAAATGATGGATTGTATTTGGGCGAAACGGAGAATATTCCCAGTTTATAAATCACCAGTTTATCGCGAAAAATTGTACAATGTTTGTTACTTTAATTTAGAATGATTTTAAAAATAGGGTTTTCGATTACTGAATCAATGGGTTGGCAATTAAGTACTTTCGGCTTTATAGTATAAAATAAAACACTTTTTTTTAAACGAAGAATAGTTTTTAATCAATTATATATTTTCCATTTTGCTCAATTACCTTTTACCGTCTTTCTTTCAGCTGCATGATTCCGCGCTCATAAAATTTCTGGTCCTTATCAGCAAAAAATGAAACAGGTGCGAGTGAAGGTCATCGTCATTTGCGAAAGTTTTACCATTCAAAGAATTCTGCAAACTTCGAAATAAATGGTAATCAGATGGTGCTAGATCGGGGCTGTATGGGGGATGTGGTATCACTTCCCAGCCAAGCTTCAATAGTTTTCCACGAGTTGCCAAAGATGTGTGAGGCCTTGCATTATCTTGGTGGAAAACTACACCTTTCCGATTTGACAATTCTGGCCGTTTTTCTTTGATTGCTTCATCCAGTTTTATTAATTGTTGACAGTCAGAATTGATCGTTTGGTTCCTTGGAAGCAGCTCAAAAAACACAACACCTTTGTAATCCCACCAAACTGACAGCATGATCTTTTTTGGATGCAATTCAGCTTTCGATGTGGTTTGAGCTGGTTTATCGTGTTTGCTCCATGATCGTCTTCGAACTATGTTACTGTACAGGACCCATTTTTATCACCAGTGATGATTCTTTTTAAGAAATGGTCGGTTTCATTTCGTCTAAGGTGCACATCGCAAAAGTTGATTCTTTGTGTTAAATGAATTTCTTTCAATTCGTGAGGTACCCAAATATCAAGCTTCTTAACTAGCCCGAGGCATTTTAAATGTTTTTCAATTGTTGTGTGCGATACATGTAGCCTCTCCGCAACCTCTCGAACAGTAATATGACGATCCTATTCAATTATGACTTTGATTTGGTCATCATCAACTTCAGTAGGCCCACCAGAACGTTGCTCATCTTTGAGGGAAAAATCTCCAGAACGGAATTTTTTATACCAATTCTGACGCGTGCGCTCTGTTAAGCAATTAGCACCATGAACTTCACATATCTTTTTGTGAGCCGCAGCAGCTTTCTTTCCTTTACGGAAATAAAATAGTAAAATATGACGAAAATGTTCGTTTCTGCACTCCATTTAAAATTAACCCACAACTAATAGCTTTAATAAAAATCACGCACTACTTGCTTCTGAAGTTACGTCAATGTGACTAGTATCACGCGACAAACGGTAAAGTACAGCACTAACATACGTTATACAAAAAATAGAGCAACGCTCTCTATCAGTAAAAACCGAAAGTACTTAGTTGCCAACCCAATACTATCGCTCTGACAATTTTTAAAATGAAAAATTAATTAATTTTGAACGCTTTTTACATAGTACATGTAACGCACAAATTTTTGAAAAAAATCTTGTCGATGTAAGCAATACTGCGAATCCAGGTACGAAACTGTCATTAATAATCTGCTGATGATGGCAAGTTAGTTGTCGAAATACATATACAGAGTACGAATATTAATATGGTAAGGATTTTCTTTTGTTTTTTTGATAATAAAATAATAATTTTGGTTTGAAGTGTAATTGTCGTCAGTCAATTTGGTGCAGCATAGGCTTTCGTCTTGGGACCGTTCTTATTTCTTATTTTTATTAATGACATTACGAATGATTTGACATCGAATTGCTTGATGTGTGCCACTGATTTGAAAATATATAGATGAATAGTTATTTAAGTGATTGTGACGCTTGTACAGGCTGATCTTGTAACTCTTTCTAAATGGAGTTGAAATAATATTTGTTGCTGATTGTTGCAGTGAAGTGTAAAACTATACTTAAATACCTTTCCTTTTGTTTACAATGTGTATGGAACACCTGTAAAAAATTGTAATACATTTAGAGATCTCGAATTAAACATTTAACGATGATGTCCTGGAAATATGTAAGTAAGCATCTAGACACTTCGTTGTAAACCTGCATAGACGAGTGCGCACTCATTGGCGGCGATGATATATTTCGAAAGCGATCAGATATGCCGGAAGTCGAGATTCATATGCGTATGGCATGTGTATGAGTGCCGGATTAGATTGATGATGGCGAATCGACGGAGTTTTTTGTTATGTTCAACGAGTGTTAATAGATTTCTTAACCGATTTTGGACAGAATACACCAGAATTATTATTAAGTGTATCTATTGTTTGCAATATCAATATTTTACCGTACAATATTTTTGTGTGTAAAAGACATGTTAATAGTAAACAAATATGCAACGTGATGTATCATATTATAAATTTCTATATGACCTTATTTTCATGTTAAATGTGTGTAACATTCCACAAAATATTGTAGACAATGAAGAATTTCGAAACTTTTGAGGAAAATTTTTTCCCGAATGGAGATTGCCAACGAGAGGTCAATTACAGTATAATTTTCCACGGGTGAAAAACACGAGTACGGATCAAGTAAAAGCAGAGTTAAAAAGATCAAAAAATATGACTGACGGTAGATGAAACAACGGATGCAAGACAGAATAGTATTTTAAATGTGTTAGTGAGCACTTTAAAAAGCGACGAGGTTTCCTTAGTTCTTCTTTTTCGTAGTAGAATATTACAGAAGACGAACGCGGAAAGGATAGTAGAAACTATAAAACATGCCTTTGGGAAGTTCAAAATATCAGCAACCCAACTTTCGAAAACGCATTCGTGAGTTTAAACAGGCTTGTCCAGATATTCCTCAGCCACCACAGACGGTATTAACGAGATGGCTCTTTGATATTATGAGAAATTTTTAAATTTAAATCCGCAACATGCTCAAGAAATTCCATTAAGTCAGAAGCTGGTTTCAGATACCAAAATTCATACTCAAATAGAGCAAATTTCCTAAAATTATTCAATTCTTTTAGATACTATTTCCAAATTAGAGAACAGTTGTCATTACATGAAGCGCTAAATATAGTATATTACCTCAAAGCCTTGTTAGGAAATCTAACAGGTAATATAGGAAGATTAACAACCGATTAATTGTGTGCGATCATAAATAAGAATCCCGATTTTCAAACTATAGTGCGTATAGACAAGAGTTTAACTGAAAATCAAGAATGCGAATATGATGCGAGCGTCCTTTTTAAATTCGCGAACATCACATCATTAGACGCAGAACGCTCCTTTTCAAAACACACAAACATATTTTCACCTCGCCATAGGAGTATAACTGAGTTAACACTGGCAGGCATACTAATGACGCAATACTACAGCGAATGTTTGCGTTACTCTACATCAACAATACAACAAAAAACAAAAATAGTGAGTAATTGCATTTATTCTTTGTAATATTGATAGTAACTGAACCATACGCTACTGCGAAAGCACTCGTTTCTGCAGCCTTACTTCGTTGCGATTAGAAATACAAGACAACTTAGCAGAAAAGTGTTTATTGTAGCGTTAAATGCATTTATTCGAGCAGAATTGAAATATTGTTCGGTTGTATGGAATCCGAGCTATTTACATTATATAAATTTGGTTGAAAAAATTTAGAGAAAAATAATTAAAACTGTATGCTTTCGCGATTTTGGCTAGTTAGCTTTTGCGTGGGTATGGTGTTATTTCATTGAGTGACTGAACAATTGTATTTTAAATTACTTTTGCCTTTAAATTAGTAATTGGAGAGATGTTTGTCCCTGACTTGTTTTCTTTAAATATAAATGTATGTACATAGATTAAACACTCGGGCCAACACTATGTTCGATCTAGCATTTAGTGGCACCCGACATCATTTTCAGTCACCAGTGTTGTCAATGTTCAGAAGCGTAAATTGAGTTTACTCGGTTTTGAACATATTCAATATTGATCTAATATAATTAAAAAAGTTTTTATTTATGAAATTTCAATTACAATGATTTTCGTATTATTATTACTTTTGTGTAGTTTTATTTATTTTGAATTCATTTTCATCTCAATATTATACAGTGTGTATCAGCCAAATGGAATAAATTCGATAATAATTAAATGGAAGGGTGTTCGAAAAAACGCTCGGACACATCGATTGGGATTTTTAGTTACGTATTTTTCTAAATAAAAAGTTATATACAGGGTGTGTCATGTAAAAGTGGTCAATTCCAACTTTCTTATTTTAAATGCAACACCCTGTCAAATATTAAATTTTTGGATTCTTTAGAAAATTCCAGACATATTTCATGTACAATGTCCTATACCTATCTTCGACTGTTTCGTAAATATTAAATGTTTTCAGATTAATAATTTTGTTTACAATTAAAATAAGATTTTCACATAATAGTTTGTTTACCGAACTATTAAGTGAAAATCTTTAATTGTACTTGTACTTCGTTTTAAAATACCTTGCCTTAGCAAAGTGTTGTCAGTGGCATAACTGTTTGAATTTCGTTAAGTACATTTCAGCAAAATGGTTCATTTAACAGAAATGCACAAAATAACAATTCTGCAGATGATTGGTTATGGAGATAACACACGGACACAAATGGAAGTTGCTCACTTATTTCATGAGAAATTTCCAAATTTGCCGCCTATATCCCAAGGAACAATTAGTAAAATAGAAAAGCAGTTTCGCGAGTTTAGACATGTAAGGCAAATAAGAAAAGCAGCTGCGAATGCAGTAAGTAATGATACCAAACTGGATATTGTGCTTAAGTTTGAAGAAAACCCGCATACTTCTAGTAGACAAGCAGCGTCACTGTTCGATGTTTGCCATTCATCGATTACTCGCACATTAAAAGAAAATAAAATGCATCCCTATAAAATTATACCAACTCAGGAGCTCATTGAAGACGACTTTGATAGGAGAACGTATTTTTGTGAACAAATGATGACAATGTTTGATAACAATGTGATCCAATTAGAACATATTTTATTTTCTGATGAGTGTACCTTTACGCTTCACGGTCACGCTAATCGTCAAAATTGCCGCTATTGGTCCATGGAAAATCCTCACTGGATAAGGGAAGAACATACGCAATACCCTGAGAAGGTTAATGTTTGGGCAGGAATTGTTGGAGATCATACCGTAGATCCTTTTTTCATTGATGGAAATTTGAATGGCGACAATTATTTAGCATTGCTTCAAAATAATCTCGTGTCAGCTTTGACAAACTTATATCCTGATCTAGCAAACCCGCAACTTCCAGCAAATACGATGTGGTTCCAGCAAGATGGAGCACCACCCCATTACCAAATCAATGTCCGGCAGTACCTCAACCAAATATTCCCGAATCGGTGGATAGGTAGGCGAGGATCGATGGAATGGCCAGCACGATCTCCTGATCTAACGCCATTAGACTTCTTCTTATGGGGATATGTCAAGAGTATAGTATCCAAAACTAAACCCCTCGACTTAGCGGACTTAAGAAGACGAATAATAGTTGCGATTAGATCGGTCACACCTGAGATGTTTAGCAACGTTAGAAAAAATTTTTATTTAAGATTAGGATGTTGTCAAGACGTTTGCGGCGAACACTTTGAACATCTCCTACAGTGACATGAATGTTTTTCTTGTTATTTTTTACATTATAAAAAATTTTTCAAATTAATATGAAAACATTTAATATTTCCGAAACAGTCGAAGATAGGTATAGGACATTGTACATGAAAGATGTCTGGAATTTTCTAGAGAATCCAAAAATTTAATACTTGACAGGGTGTTGCATTTAAAATAAGAAAGTTGGTATTGACCACTTTTACATGGCACACCCTGTATATAAACTTTTTATTTAGAAAAATACGCAACTAAAAGTCCCAATCGACGTGTCCGACCTTTTTTTCGAACACTTCCATTTAATTATTATCGAATTTATTCCATTTGGCTGATACACACTGTATATCGTTACTTTATTATTATCCTGTAATTAGCAGTTTTATATTTCTGTTGGACAATAAATAAATAAATAATAATTGGTTTCACGAAAACATGCATTTATTGTACTTTCATATTGTTCTTTATAATAAAATAATATTCATTTGAATTTTATATTTAAATTACAAAAATTTTTTACGTAAATTATTTCAGCTAGATTACACACGTATTTTTCCACCTATTTTAATAAAAATATTTTATTACTAAAACACAATAACAATTTTAAAATTACTACTTACTTTAAGTCTACGTGCCTCGATAACGGTTGTCGTTAATCGATTCAAATTTTCGTTGTATACCAAAGAAACCAAGAGTTCGCCCAGATCTGATCTTATCTCTTGTATTTCCTGAAATTAAACAAATGATCTTTAAATAATAGCTACCGTATATATCATCAATCAATTATTGTCGACAAATTAAGAAGCGATTCGTGTAATTCCAACATTCATCAGTCAATCTGACTCATAACTTCAATTTTCAGTTGTTGTAATTACTCAAGTCAAGAAACAATTGAACATATTCAAACGAATTCGAATCAATACCACATTGTTCAACAACTTTTGTCGTTCAATAAAAAAAAACACTGTTTTATGATTTGAAATACATTTTATTATTCAATATAACCTCCCTGAACTTCAGTACACTTATTCCAGTGATCTTCTAATTTATGGATTCCATCCCTGATGTGACGATCCGGAAGACTGCTAAAATACGCTTCCGCGGCTGCTCTTATACATATCTTCGTTCGAAGAAAATCGTTTTTCACTCATGACTTTTTTGGATGTGAGAACCAGAAGTCAGAGGAAACTAAATCTGGCGAATAATGTGAATGTTGCAACAGTTCGTACTTTAATTCACTGATTTTTGCGATGTCCTTGTGTAAACCAGGTCTTTCTGACGAAATTTTATATCCAGCTGGTTCAAAAGGTTACAACAATAATCTGAGTTTATTGTTTTACCAGTTTTAAGGTAATCTATGAACAAAATTCATTTTGCATCCAAAACAACTGACGCTAGCTACCTTCTTGTGCGATTTCTAAACCCTAATTCGCTTCGGAGCCGAAGTACCAAGTTCACACCAATTTTAGCCTCTTGTTTTGATTGACAATCATTGTGGTAGATTCAAGTCTTATCTATAATGATGAAACGACGCACAAAATCCTTTTGATTCTTTCTAAAATGCTTCAAATACTGCTGCGAAAGTCGCATTCGAATATATTTTTGTTCTATTGTTAATGAATGCGACACCCATTTTGCACACAGCTTTCTAGAACCCAAAACTTCAGTCAAAATGTTGCTCACACTACCTAATGAGATGCCTAGGGCTTCTACTAAATCTTTCTCGGTTAATTGACGATCTTCCAAAACCATATCCTGTATTTTTGCTACGATTTCAGGTGTCAATGCACTTTTTAGACGTCCTTCATGTACGATAGATAGTCTTCTTTTGTATGACCACGTTTAAATTCAGTAACACATCTTTCTATTGTTTTAATCGAAGGTGAAGAGTCCTTATACACTTTTAACAATCGTTCATGAATTTGTTTTGGTGCTACGCCTTCGAAAAAGTAAGAATTTTATCACTGCACGATATTCAATTTTTGTCATTATAAGAAAATACTATGACACGTCAACTTTGAACACCTATAAATAATACGAATGAGAAAATATAAAACGAGAAAACTTCACACGTGATCATAAAAAAGTAGTACAATAAAACGACGAACCTAATAGCGCCATCTCTTAACGAACGACAAAATTTATCGGACAACCTGGTAAACAGCTACTCAATATTCTTTAATATATATTTTACTTCTTTTTAATTATTCCTATTCTTTTCTCTTAGAAATGGTGATAGAAAACCATTAAAATTCTAGATTTAAAGTTCTACTAACACTTGAAATCTATTATGATAACTAGATGTTAGAGTATTTAATAATATTTTCGACAATATAGACGATTTTAATCAATCGTCGAAAGTCAAATACACACAACGTGTGTTTGGCTTTCGACGGTGTAAGTCTGATACGGATTTTGTCTCACTGAGGATTGTGTTCTGGTTAGTAAATTTCGACAGCATTGGTAGTGAAATATGTGCATTCATTCTGTTTAAAATCTATATGATATGATAACTAGACATTAGAATATTCCAATTGTACGCCAGTCATCCTGAAGTGTTTTCAATACCACAATTTACAACACTTGTAAACAGCGTTACTGACAAATCCGAAGTAAATGAGGGAAATATTTTAATACCAGTTTTTTAAGTGTACCAACGACCCTACTATTTTTTATCGCACTGTAAAAACGTAAGCCAAAAATCGTAATGTAAGTGTAGAAAGGCAATGCATAATCGTTCATTACATTCTCCTACAGTGAAATTATAGGCAACTAAAATATCCTATCCGTTAATTAAAATACATACACAAAAGGTGCTAACACAAGCCAAATGCTGTTTCGATTCGAGTTTACACATTCTTTAATTATTAAACTTATAACTGTTGTTAGGGTCCATTCAAGAGAACCCGGATTAAATAGCCTTAATTACAATATCCGAACAATGACCTCAGGTTGGGTGGCATTACGTGTGTCATTATTTACTTTTGTCTATAAAGCACACACGAATATTTTGCCTACTTGAGTTGAACGCTTACATTAGGAACGTATTTGAACAACAATGGAATCGTGTCTGAAGTAATACTTTAATGTATTATGTTATTATGTTAATACGATATCAGATATTAAATAAATTCGATTGTTAATTGTGAGAAAAAGACCCTCATGATGTACTTTTTAAAAAATAATAACATAGACCCATTTATTCATAATTAAAGAGTATGGAAATTCGGCTGACACACGCTGAGAATGTATTGGGTTGGCAACTAAGTACTTTCAGTTTTGTAGTATAAAATAAAACGCTTTTTTTTAAAACAAGGAATAGTTTTTAATCAATTATATATTTTCCATTTTACTCAATGACCTTTTGCCATCTTTCTTTCAGATGCATGATTCCGCGCTCATAAAATTTCTGGTCCTTATCAGCAAAAAAGTGAACCAGGTGCGAGTGAAGGTCATCGTCATTTGTGAAAGTTTTACCATTCAAAGAATTCTGCAAACTTCGAAATAAATGGTAATCAGATGGTGCTAGGTCATGGCTGTATGAGGGATGTGGCATTACTTCCCAGCCAAGCTCCAATAGTTTCCCACGAGTTGCCAAAGATGTGTGAGGCCTTGCATTATCTTGGTGGAAAACTACACCTTTCCGATTTGACAATTCTGGCCGTTTTTCTTTTGATTGCTTCATCCAGTTTTATTAATTGTTGACAATAAACATCAGAATAGATCGTTTGGTTCCTTGAAAGCAGCTCAAAAAACACAACACCTTTGTAATCCCACCAAACTGACAGCATGATCTTTTTTGGATGTAATTCAGCTTTCGATGTGGTTTGAGCTGGTTTTCAATTTCATCATGGAGAGATATACGCAAGAACAACGTTTACAAATTATTCAGTTTTATTATCAAAATAATCGTTCTCCAATTGAAACTTTTCGTGCGCTTTTGCCATTTTATAGTCGTAATAATCGTAAAAGTGTGCTCGCTATTCGTCGAATTGTTAATAATTTTGAGGTTACATTTTCTTTACATAATTTTCAAGTGCCAATAAGACAAAGAACCGCTCGAAGTAATGCAAATATTGCTGCCGTTCAGGAAAGTGTTACTGAAGACCGTAATTTGTCGAGTCCAAGACGTTATCAACAATTGCGACTATCTCATACCACAACCTGGCGGATTTTGAGAAAGGATTTGGGTTTGCATCCCTATAAAATTGTTCTCACTCAAGAACTGAAGGCATCGGACCACCGTAAACGTCGTGAATTTGCTGAATTTGCCTTGGAACAACTTGAAAACGATAACGATATTTTTAAGAAAATCATCTTCTTTGATGAGGCTCACTTTCATCTGGATGGTGTGGTAAATAAACAAAACTGTCCATTCTGGTGTGACGAAAATCCACAAATTATTTATGAAAAACCATTACATTCACCTAAATTGACAATTTGGTGTGGTTTTTGGTATGGTGGAATCATCGGTCCGTACTTCTTTCAAAATGAAGCTGGTAACACCGTTACTGTCAATGGAGAGCGGTATAGATTGATGATAACCAACTTTTTATGGCCGATATTGGAAGAAGTTAATCTTGACAACATTTGGTTCCAACAAGACGGAGCTACGTGCCACACAGCAAATGCAACAATAGAATTATTGCGAGAAAAGTTTGGAGATTCTATTATTTCAAGAAATTGTGATATTGAATGGCCTCCAAGAAGTTGTGATTTAACACCATTAGACTATTTCTTGTGAGGTTATTTGAAGTCATTGTTCTATCGAAATAAACCAGACTCTCTTCAAGCTTTACAAGTCAATATTGAACGTGCCATTCATGACATACGACTAGATTTAGTGGAAAAAGTGCTCGAAAATTGGGTTCATCGAATTCGTTCCTGCAGAAAAAGTCGTGGAGGCCATTTGAATTACGTTTTATACAGAACTTATTTGTATCGATTGTACTTCATATTAAATAAAAAACTTTAGAATTTTTTTAACAATAAGTGTGTTTTTTTAAAGAAATCATATCACTCTTATTGTAAAACCTTGTATATATGGTATTATTATGTTTCATATTATATTTTTTCGATATTCCAGACATCTTAACACTCTTAAAAGACTATAAGAAGACGTAAGATCTAATAAATGACACGTATTGATCAAAATTTCAAAACAAATATAACAATAAAAAAAGAATATTCATTTTAAAACTATATTCTTTACTGAACGTTAAACCAATTCGTGTATCTGTCGTAAATATCAAAGCAGCGTATTCCTTTTCCGCACAAATGGAACATTACTCAAAATATCCACATATATCAAACATGCACGACACGGTATAAGTAAAATATCCCCACAAATATTTACATGTTGTCTCGCACAAAATAGCCTAACGCATTTCTCTCTGTGTGTACCTTGTCCAAATCCATTTTGAATAACTGCTGCTCGTTTCCGTCTCCAATTTCGAGTTCTTTTAAGGGATAGGTCACATGACCGATTTCCCATTTTCTCTTCGGACGACCGCCGTCTATAACTGTCAACTTCAGGATGTGATACGGCATATCCTTTGCTGATACCTGCAAAAGAGAAAGAAGAAGATATCATATAATACTGAGACGTATTCTGTTTTCCCATGTATTTTATTATCTTTGGAAATAATGTCAGATATTGCGGAACTCTTTTGTTTCTTTAAAGGCGAAAGTATTTCGTATATTAAAAAACAATATTAATGTAGGGAACCTACGTTTACTAATCCAGAATATAATATTTCCAAAATTTAAATGGTGAGTTTGTATTCTAGATTAGAACTACTGTTTTTCGTATCGCAAGGGCTAAATTCGAAAGTAATTATATTGACAAAAATCTCAATTTTTTTACGATCGCAAAAATTGGTAATTTTCAAAAGTTATTATATATTATTAAATATTCGTGTTCTAATATTTTTGAAGGCCCCCGAAACGAATCTGATGTCTAAATTTAGCTAGCTGTTTTGACTCAATCCTAAGAGAATAGAAATCTTGAAAAATCAAATCGAAATGTGAACTTTTGAATATGTAAATGGAACATCTCTAGAATTTGAATAGTTTTACCATAAAAAGAAGTGAGTTTGTCTTCTTCTAGCTCAGGACTACTACTTTACGTATTACAAAGACTAAATTCGAAACTTTTTATTTTGACGAAAATCTCAATTTTTTCAAAAAATTGGTAATTTTCAAAAGTTATTATATATTATTAAATGTCCGTGTTCTAACATTTTTGAAGGCCCCCGAAACGAATCTGAAGTCTAAATTTAGCTAGCTGTTTTGACTCAGTCCTGAGAGAAAAGAAAACTTGAAAAATCAAATCGAAATGTGAACTTTTGAATATGTAAATGGAACATCTCTAGAATTTGAATAGTTTTACCATAAAAAGAAGTGAGTTTGTCTTCTTCTAGCTCAGGACTGCTACTTCACTTATTACAAAGACTAAATTCGAAACTTTTTATTTTAATGAAAATCTCAATTTTTACTCGAAAAAATTGATACTTTTGCAAAGTTATTGTATATTAAAAAAATGTTCGTATGCTGGCATTTTCGGAGACCCCGAAAACTATTCTGATGTCTAAATTTATCTAAACTTTTTTAGTAAAATCGCATAGAATAGAACACTTGAGAAAAGTGAAAAGGGATTATACACAGATGTCTTCTGCACAAAAATTGTCTCACAATTGAAAATTTAAGAAATGACGCTTCACATTTAAACGTGTTCATATTCTAATCTAAATTTATAAATATTTAAGATAATGTAGCGTAATCACCAGAAGCGATGGCGTGTGGTAGGGTTGCGTCATAGTCACTTTTAGAAACGTACACGCCCTGTGTAATATGTGCCGCCTACGTTATCATAAAACTTTATGTTAAATGTATTGCAAGATTTTCCACCGCTTCTAATGCTGTGCCAATTTAAACCCAAGACTCTCTAACTCTCCTGGTATTATATGTACTATAAAAATTATCAAGTAAAATACGTATTTTTGTTTGAATAGTTTCGCTATAAAAGTAGTGAATTTGCATTCTTTAAGTGTTTATGAGCTGCAAAGATTGAATTCGAAACTTTTTATTTTGATTAAAATTCCAATTTTTTCAAATACACTCGCTAAAACCGATAACTTTCAGAAGTTACTGTAAATTAACAAATTCTCACCTATTGATATTGTCGATAATTCTGAAAAACAATTCTAATGCCAAAGTTTACTTAAGTCTTTCGATTTAATCCTGAGAGAATGAGAGACTTGGAAAATCATAGAATAATATGAACTTTCGAATGTGTAATCGGATTATCTTTAAAATTCGAATCATTTTGCCATAAATAACAGTAACGTGTTAAATAATAGGGTGCTAAACAAAAGAGTTGACGTCAGAAACATTTATCTTCAATTTCGAATGAACCGAATCTCCCTAACAAAACACAAGGTGACTGAAATGTTATTACGATGGAGCCACGCGATAACACGAATGAAAATTACAGTTGAAGAGAAACACGAGGGCGTTAAACGGAAACATCTCTAATAGCGTCGTGATTATATGCTGTAGAACAACCGGGAGAAAAAAAAAGAAAACCGACTTGAAAAATTCTCGTAGAGGAAGCGGCGCCATGAAAGGGCAACGACTACGGAAAGAGACGACGGAAGATGGATGACATAAAAATCTGACAACCGACGCGCAGATAAGTTCTCACAAAAGACACGAAGCGATGATATCAAGAACGGAGCACAATCTGATTAAGAAAAACCGAGGTCTGGGAGAATTATGCAAAAAATTAAATAAAGAGCAAGGTCTCCCGTTTGGAATTTTCAAAAGGGCACGTTAAAAATTTACGTAATCTTTAGAAGTTAGTTTAAAATTACACGATTCTTACCTTAAGAAAGGAGATTAAGTTTGAGCTTTCAAACATAAAACATTCAAACAATATAAAATAATAAGCATACTTAATCTAGTTCGTGGGCGACGAAACAAAAGGATTCCACCATCTAAAAATAGTGTTATTAATTTAGGATATTACTGTTCCAAAGGTCGTTAAAAATTAATTGAAAATGTAATTACCTGAAAGACCATAGTCTCATCAAAGTATGGATTACAGGTTTTCTTCTTCGGTTTTGACTGTAGATATCTTCTTTCATCCGGCATTAAATGCAATCTAGATTAGAAAAAAGAAAATTTGGTAACTCAATTGAAAGACTTCATTTAAATCGTGCATTAAAAAAGTATATTTTAAAATTTATGTTAGGGCTATGTTTAAATAAATGGTGTTACGTAAAGGTTAATAAAAAAAATTCAGTAAAATCTTATGCGTGTTTGTAGATTAGAAAATATATCGGGTATTCATTTTCCACCTCTGTATACGAGAAACTTTCTTAGTATTATAGGTACAGGATCGGTTAAACTGGCCAAAAAAATCAGTCAGAAATTCGAGGAGTATTTGATAACAATTTTGAATTCGTTATTTATCGCCAACTGTTTGAGCTATTTATTTTTTCTGCGCCAGAATAGTTATTCAAAGCCTTCTTGCTCATCGCCTCAAATCCAAAACGAAAGATAAGCATACCAAACCTTGAACGTCTGAGAATAATTCAAATATTAAGACCCTGCTTACCACGCGTTTCGAATCATCAACTTTCTTCATGCAAACTGTGATGTTATTAACAAACTTGTTCTCACTCGAAACGCTTCGTAAACTGGATCTTATTAACATTCGAATTATTGTCGTTCAGCAGATGGCGTATGCCAAGTTTAAAAGTGGTCCATATACCTAGTCCTGCCATAAATACTGATATAAAGGTTTTTAAGTACAAAAAGAAAACTGCAAGTTGGATTTAAATTATTTTTTGATATTTTGGCAATAGTAAGCTACAAAATACAATGCAAATTACTCGAAATGGCCGCCATTTGCCTTAATACAACGCCGAAGTCTGCAGGGCCACTCATCAATCGCTGTACGGACGATATCCATGGGAAAATTGTCGTCTGCTTCTGTTAACGCTTGCTTCAATGATTCCAAGTTGCGATGGGGTCTTCTGCAGACCATGCCCTCTAATATTGACCACAGTTTGTACTCGAACAGATTTAAGTCTGGGCTTGCTGACGACCAATAGTCAGTACTAATAAACTCGGGTACATGATTTTCATTGCTGAGTTGTTTTGGCCTTGTGAGCGGGCGGAGAGTCTTGTTGGAATATCCATGGTTGGTTTTGGAACATGGTGTAGTTCAGGGGCTCCACTGCATTGCTTAAAATGTCTCGTTGATAGTTTTTGGCCGTTGTTTTAACACCTTTTTCACGAAAATGCAAGGAAGTGACACCGTCATAAGATACTCCCCACCAAACCATCACTGAAGCAGGAAAATGACCTCGCTGAATCCTTGGCACCACTTCACTGGCTTCCTTGGAGGACCGTGCATACACCCTATCATTTTGCTTGTTAAAAGTTTCTTCCACGGTAAAAATTTTTTCATCAGAAAACAGAATTTTTTTGTAACGCTCTTTGTCGTACAACGATATCAGGTGTCTGCATTTTTTCTTCAAATTCCCCGCCATGATTTTCTGTTTGCGGACAGGATGTCGATTGATGCGGGACCTCACAGCATTGATGGCCTGTGGTGTACGAACTATGCGAGGCCTGCCAGATCTTTTACGGTCGATTACATTTCCAGTATCAATGAATAACTTAACAGTACGATACACAAACACACGCGTAATATTTAACGGTTTCAATAAATCAAAAATACGGGCTCTTTCTATTCCACACTTATGAAGTGCAATAATCGCAATACGGCTCTCTTTACCCGACCATTCCATAATGACGACTCACGCTATAGTGAGATTGTTCGGCACTTTTGTAAAGCATATATCAAATGTCAGAACTGCCAACATAAAATTTTTGTGCTTTCAAGTTATCATCTGCAAAAAGCTGCGTTTACACTTGTATCAATACTTATGGCACGACTAGGTAGATATATTAGTCTACATTTGACTGGACGAACATGAACTTCGTTCTTTTGGACAGTTGCTTGTTTGGATAATAGAGGGATGTATTGTTTTTTCATACCAAAGTTCATATCTAGGAATTCAGAGAAAAAATAAGCATTTAAATGTTTGCTTTAGTTTACTTTCGAGTTTTAATTGTAGAGGACACTGTTACTTAGTATGATAGTACCATTATAATGGTTGACATAAAAATCGAGCAGCGAATTAATCTGAAATTCCTTGTCAAATTAAAAAACAGAATGCTTACAAATGTTAAAGGAGGTGTTTGCTGATAATATTATGTCACGTGCGTGAGTTTTTGAATGGCACAAACGGTTTTCTGAAGGTCGAAGAGAGATCGAAGATGATGAACGTCCTGGTCGACCTGCAAGAACTGAAGAAAACGTTAAAAAAGACACATTTTTTCAAGATGAATTAAACATGACGAAAGTTTGTACTCACAATGCCCTATCTGTAACTAAAGCTTGTGCAAAATGATGCCGAAAACTAACTCAGAAACAAAAAGACAATCGGATGAACATTTGCTCTGACATCATGAAACGACTCACAGAAAAACAAGGCTTGCTCACAAAAATCATCACATGTGATGAAAGTTGGATTTTCCAGTATGATCTGGAAACAAAGCGCCAATCGAAACATCGGAAGGTCACCGGATTGCCAAGACAGAAAAAAGGGTGAATGAGAAAGTCGAAATTAAAGGCAATGCCGATCGGTTTTTTCGATATCAAGGGTGTTATCATGACTGATTGTTAATATTTTAGTAACTCCTTATTAAAAAATAGTAACAATCAATTGTTTCACCAACACTATGGTTTCTTCAGTGTCAAATTTCGAGTGTTGCCGAAACAATCCTTACTATTTTTTAATAAAGATATTTTGTAAAAAACACAGCTGAGCTTTGTGTTTATTTACTTTCTAAAACTTTCGAAATATCAACCTAACCTCACAAGTATTTCAAAAAATTAATTCAAAACTTCAAACTGTGTAAATCCCACTGCAATACTAATCCAGGTAAGAATGTAACATGCCCTGGCACGCGTTCAAATTCATTCAGAAATAATCGTCCATTATTCACTACACACGGCTCATTTTATGGAGACAACCCCAAGCCAAGCCCGACCTACCTTCCCGATCTCCGCTGAACCCATTTAATTTGAAGACGTGCATGTTTCGGGGCACCTTAATTAATTTAATACTTAGGACGTGTTCGTCTCGGAAATTAGATATTCACATTCATATTTCACGCGATCGCGATGTGTTTATGCATAACATAACAAATTTCTAAATTAATACCTTCGTAGAGTGCCGTGAATTTCCTAAATGCAACGGGGAAGAGACAATTCTAGTAATTTGATACCACCACTCGTCGAACGGTTAGGTAATTTGAAGCCGTTGATTGAAGAGGATGCCTGTCGACCAGCAGACAAATATTTTTGGTAATTTAATAATGCCAGATTACGATGGAAGTGGAGTCTTCAATTTTCCATCCTTTACATGGTCTACTGGTTTGTTTTTGAATATAAACATGATGTTGATGAAATGGAGATATTTTAAATTCAAACGAGGCTTAAAATTGAACCTCTGGGAATGATTTTAAAAATTAAACGCTTATTTAAAAATATGAACTTCTAAGAGTGCGCATGTGCAAGTGCCCTTTAAATTTATTTCTGTTTTTGTTTGCTACATGAATATATATTTTAAATTCTACAAATTTGTGAAAACGCCTTTCCACGAATATTATTTCTTATTCATATTACACAGAATTTTGATTTAAATGAGTTAAGTGCGTCCTCTTACAACATCTTCCCCTATGTGAAAATAAAATCTCTTTCTGTTTTTAAAATATTTAAAATTTTATTATGTTGATTCTCGTCATCTATGGCTACCCGATTCACTTTCTTTTAAATACAGGCTGTCTTAAAAGAACGTTTCAAGTTTTTAAAGGTATGTCGTATAATCGAAATTAAGGAAAAAGGTAGTCAGTAATGGTTAATAAAACCCCTTTCCATAAAAACTTTCTAAAAATGAAAACCTTGTGTTAAACATAGATAACACAGGGTAACAAAATGAAAAAAAAAATTTGGTGCCGGAAATCTAACATCTGATTTTAGATGTTTTTAATGTGCTGATTCCAAAAATGCCACCAGATTTTTTCTATGAGCTCTAGTTTTTGAGATACAGGTTACAGGTTAATTGATATTTTTTTCTGATAAAGGACAACAAATAAAGAGATAAATATGTACTTAATCGTCAAAATAGAAAATATTCTTGTTTTTTGTGCCTTTGGGACAGCAGAGATAAAAATGAGCACTGGGTTAAAAAAAAGGGCCTTCAAGAGATGCCATGATTTAAGGAAAACAAAACGTGATCAACGAACCTTTGGTTGTAAGAGAAAAAATCTTACTTCCGCACTTGCATATCGAGCTAGGCTTAATGAAGCAATTTGTGAAGGCTTTAAATCGAGATGGAAATTGTTTTGGGTATTTATCACGTAAATTTCCTGGCATTAGCACGGAAAAACTAAAAGCTGGTATATTTGATGGTCCTCAAATAAGGCAACTTGTTAAAGATCCACAATTCACCACATCAATGAACGAGACTGAATCTAACGCTTGGTGTTCATTTGTTCAAGTAGTACAAAATTTTCTTGGAAAACGATCTAGGTGGCTAGATCGTTTCCCAGAAAACTTAGGTGATTGTAGTGAAGAACAGGGGGAAAGATTCCATCAGGATATTAAAACTATGGAAGATCGTTATCAAGGACGATGGGATAGCCACATGATGGCGGACTACTGCTGGAGCCTTCAGCGAGACTGCCCTAGTAAACTCTATTCTAGAAAGTCGTATAAAACAAAATTTTTATGTGATTAGTGACTAATGTAATTATGTAAATTAAGTTTTTGCAATAAATACTTAAATCCATGTGTCTTTGTTTTTTTAACTGTCAATAGTAATATTATATATTATAACAGTTATAACGTAAAATATATACACAATTTTTTAAAAAAATCTCAAAAACTAGATCTGATAGACCAAATCTGAGAACTTTTTTACATTCAGCATCCAAAAATTACTCAGGAACAGTTAAAAAATCGCAGGCACCAAAATGTGTGTTGGCCTGTGTAATGGTTCGATAACATATTCTTGTCTCTAAGAGTTCCTGGAAGATACGACCGTTAAAAAAGTCCGTAAGTGGAAGCGGATTTGTACTTTAGTATAAATATTAGTTTTAAGAAGAAATAAATTATGCACCATATAAATCCACCAAAAGGGGCATTTTTATTTTAAAAAAAATTATATTGTAATAAATATAATAGTTTTGCAAGCTCTGAATACGTATTTAGAGCATTTCAATTGTTTATGTTTAATATTTAATTATTGTCTGCTATCGTCCACTAAACCTAACTACAATTGAACAAGAAAAGTAATGTAATGTAATGTTTCTTTCCCCTGTTTTTATTGATTTATCTTTTACTTTAGTATTTTGAATAGTGAATTCGTTTCCTTATTTTATTCTCTTTGTTCAAACATTGGTTAGTTGTCGTCTGGCCTAAAGATCTTTTTTTTATCCATCGCTCCGGTTTTTTACAGAGAACCCTTCCTAAGTCTCAGAAATACTAGCCAGTAGCTCTCTAAAAGTACGGCATAAGATCCTTCACAGCTAAGGAATACGAGTTTAGAATGTATCTATCGACAACAATTGATCGAGGTGTGATAACATATTATAGAAACAAGAAAAGATTAATAATTAATAACGAGGATCTGAGCATATATAAAAATATTTTTGCAGCAAAAGATTATTCGTAATAGCAATAGAAAGACAAATAAAACGTTTTAAGTAAAAGAAACTATTTCTAAATACTTAATAAGTATTCAAGATGAAAAAGAAACATCTTTATTTAATTTTAAAAATCTCCCATCAACCACAAACACAGTTCCAACATAAAAAAGTATATGAAAAAATCATTCCAATTATTTTTAATGAAGTACCTGAACGAAAAAATTTCTCGCAATTCTCTCCAATGTAATACAAATCTAGTTCGTTGACCTCTAGTCAATTAAAAGAACACAAAAAAATGGATAGAAAAAAGTCCTGTCAGGTATGTTTTTAATAAAATGCATCGACAAAAACTTTTACTGGAATCGTTTTGAACGTTAATCGATTCAATATTAGACGCGCACTCGATCATTCACGATCGCGGTCCACGTTCTCTACCGATCCGTCGCTAAGCGACTACGACTCCGACAATATGTCAAGGACGAGCGAACTGATTTACAGGTCTAATGATGGTTAACAATGCGTATTTAATATTACCAATTAAAACGCAGTAATTTAAATGTCAGACGATTTTCATTTTTATTTGAAGTTTCAAAATACAAATTTAAAATTACCATTTTGAGTATTCAAAATGCATAACTATGTGTGTTTGAATATATATTTACAATGTATTCAAATACATTTTATTAATTATTTATTTACTAATTGCGCAAAGTCGATTTTTCCAGAATGAGCGTGGATTTATTTACGCGAAGAAAAGGTTTTGGCACGCATACTTTGTACTTTATCTTTTGTAATTAGCGACATTTTATTATTTAATAGATAATACATTTAATAAATAGGTATTATTTTTATTAAAGTATTGCCTAAATTGAGTGAAGATTAAATACAATACATGCATGTGTAATTGTAACCACATACTTTTAAAATTTAATCACTAAGGTTGATACATAACCCCTTCCACATTAACTTTTGTAATTCTGTATACGCATTTCGACAACTAAGTTGTCATCATCAGCAAATAATTGCAAAGTGACGCACCTGGTAAACCACGGCGAAAAATACACATAAATGCAACTTGGATGATTTCGTCAAACAGTTAAATTCAAAATTTCCGACAATTAAATTTACAGTAGAAAAAGAAAACAATGAGAAGTTGCCCTTTTTGGATACCTTAGTTATTAGGAACACAGTGTTCATCTTGGTTCTTAGCGGTGCAGATCGCGTACGGAGTTTGTTCTTCGTACAGGTGTTTTTCGCCGTGGTTTACCAGGTGCGATACTTTGCAATTGTCTGCTGATGATGACAACTCGGTTGACGAAATGCGTATACAGAATTATAAAAGTTAATGTGGAAAGGGGTTATATATGAACCTTAGTGATCAAGTTAATCAACCACAGGCTCCATCAAATTCAAATACTTTTAAAAGTCGAAATTTCCTTTGACTACTTATTTAATAAACAATAAACAGTATTCATTTTAGAAGATACACATGCACACTTCCAAGTTCATGTTTGCAAGGTACGCATAAAATTTCGACAGAGTACACGAC